>CABFOS010055450.1:0-17924 GCA_900660315.1 Diretmoides pauciradiatus | reverse complement strand
CAATAGACGAAATCCGCGAAGTGATCAGCTTTATTTTTTACAATTATTATACATGTTTTAAGGCTGTAAAACCCCTAACCACACACTTTTATACACTTTTCTCAGACAGGCATTAACATTTTATCACATTTCTCTCTTATTTAAACACTCAAAGTTCAAACTTTCGCAGATTTAAAAAAATAAGTACAATACTGTATTAGTAAATGAAACCAAAGATCAAAACCTGTTTTCAAGCCCAAACATTTTTAACAAATTTAATTTTAATGATCAATCTACGCGGCCCTACAGCCGCGTAACTTCTACCTTCCTTTAGCATGTCCAGAAGTCCAACTTTTTCTGCGATGGTTAGCATCTTCCTCTGCCTTTTGGGTGCGACCGCAGGTGCCTTTTGCTTTGCAGTTCGTTTCATCGACATTATGGGTTTTTTCGGGTAGAAAACTTGCAAACACACAGCACTTCAGAGTCACATTGCTAGCGATTGAACATTTATGTAAATCTGGCTAGCCGAACGCATTCTGTACTCCCTTAGCTAATCAGGACACAGAACACGTGCGGTACTCCCTTAGCTAATCAGGACGCAGAATACATGTGCGTGTTCTCCCTTAGCCAATCAGGACGCAGAACACAATGCACGTTCATACTGTACGCTGTAAAAAAAAGCATGCAAAATTACACTAAAAAAAATCCGAAACAGCGAGGCCACGAAAAGTGAACCGCGTTATAGCGAGGGACGACTGTAGTGGCACTTCTAAAACATTAGCTTCATTATTTAAAGAAAATACAACCTAAAACAAAATTCCCATTTGATATTCCTATGATTATAATACATGTACATGAACAAGCTTCTCCCAAAGCTAGAATTAAGAGAGAGATACATATTTCGGAGCTGCTTCATTGACAGTGAATAGATGAACGACCTTGTGGGCATTGCAGCCTTATCCAGGGTGATTTTTCTGAAAATGTGGTTCTATTTTACAGTTCAGCATTGCTGTAAAATAATGCACAAAGCTCAAACAAACATGCCAAGTCCACAAATTCTGCCTCCTTTTCATTGTCATGTCTTTGTCCTTTAAATAAAATTCCAGGTAGACGAGGACAGTGAAGATGTAGCTCTGGACTACACTCATTATGTCACAAATCGCATTACATGTATTGAAATCCCTGAACATATGCCTCCCTCATCATCTTGCAGGCACAGCCTGAGGAACTGAGTGGTGATGAGCTGACAGAGATCAATGTGAGACTGCAGAACCAGCTAAACCAAGAAAAGACCGACATGCAGATGAAGAGTGAAGAGCTCAACATTCTCATCAGGTCTCACTTAAGTCCTCATTCGCCGAACAATACACATCCAGTAATAGGAACATACAGCAAATTTCCCAGGTTAAGTCTATTACTCTGTCCTTATTTTGTTCCGCTCGTCCTCTCCTCTAGGTGTTTTAAGGACTTCCAGCTGCAACGAGCAAACAAGCTGGAGCTGCGTAAGCCCCCAGAGGATGTGAGTGTGGTGAGGAGAACAGAGATCTGCTTTGCCCAGGCTCGTTGGTGTTTGACTGAAGAAGATGGCCAGCTTGGCATCGCAGAACTGGAGCTACAGAGATTCATGTACAGCAAGGTGGGCACAACACAACATCTTCTGAGGCTGAAAATGTGGGCTGATCTCTTTAAGAAGTACCTAATATTACCTTCTTCCCACTGAATCATCTCCCGTCTCACATAGCCTCCTTCAGTATTCTCTCTTCATCTTCAAAATCAACTCTTCTACATCTCCTTGTAGCTATAAATTTTCTATTACATGACTCATCCTAAAGTCACAGGAATATGGTCTACACTCCAAACTATTACCGTAGTTACTTTTAATGTTAATCTGGGAATTAAAGTATGTTCTTTTGTTGTGTTTATTGTATGTTTCTCTGAATATGAACATCAGTTAAATGCTATACTGACCGCAAACTTTGTTCCTACAGCTGAACAAGTCTGACGACACAGCAGAGCATCTCTTGGAACTGGGCTGGTTCACAATGAACAACTTACTACCCAATGCCTCATACAAGGTAAATCAACCACTGAAATTTGGTTATCGAGATTTTAAACTTGACAACATGTTTGTGTAGTTTTCTCTATTAAAACATGGATTGTTATTTGACACCGCCCACCCTGATAAACTTCTACAAAGACAACCATGACAATCATTCTTTTGAGAAATCTGCTAAGTGCTAGCCTGGTATCGCCAGACCAATTTGCAAATGCGAATTAGTCTGGAACCTCTCAGTTCATTTTCGATTACCAAGGGGCGTTATCAATGGACGCAGACCAAAATGACTGGACGCAATTGGATAGACCTACAATCAATCAGAGCAATGACACAGAAATACGGCAAACACATTTTTCTTATCAACAAAAGGTTTAAGTGCAGTTGTTCTTTTAGATCGAATATACCGTCCACTTTGTTCAATAGTGTCGCGATAGCAGAGTCAACAGACCGTTCCACGTCAGCAGCAGCTGCCTCAACGGCGCTCCTCTGTCAATCAAACCCTCCCCATATTAGATAAACGGTTGTTTTTGAACGAAGGAGGACCAGACGAATCTGCCAGAGCAAATAAACATGAACTCGCAGATTCGTCTGGTTCCCAGGCTAGCTAAGTGCTGAAGGATGTTGTCAACATGTATTCATAAAGCCTATTAGGCTGTGTTTACCTAAATTTATGACTCTCTATTTGGTTTCCTCTGTGCAGCGTGTGAGGGTATGTACTGTGCTGGTACAGTGACAGGACTTTGATGTCTGTGTTGACTCCATCTTGTTTGTCCAAAAAGGGCACTCAGTGGCTATTCAGATAGTTTGATATTCAGTGTTGCATGCGAACCCAAGGACTCATTGCTGCATGTGCAACCAAGGACTCATTACACATCAATTCTTCCAAACTAATGGTGCTTTCCATGTGTTAATATCATCATTTGAGCACTGTGCTGTTGAACATGAAAGTGTGTCATGCTAGTTTTTTCAAAACAATGAAAACTAACTCCATTTTTTTCTCATATAGGTGGTACTTCGTCCACAAAGTCCCTGCCAATCAGGCCGCCAGTTTGCCTTGCGTATTTTCAGTAAAGTGCGCCCTCCTGTGGGAGGCATCTCTGTCAAGGAACACTTTGAGGTGAGGAAAATTACATGCGACCAATTCCATTGAAACATTTTGATTGTGTTTTATTTAAGACTTTTTCGATCACAAATGTTTCCATCATTAGGTGAATGTGGTGCCTCTCACCATCCAGCTAATGTACCAGTTCTTCAAAAGAATGATGGGATTTTTCTTCCCGGGAAGAAATGTAGAGGAGGAGGAAGTTGCTGATGAGGAAGACAAGTTCCGATTGGTTACTACTGGTATGTTTTGGTCCACTGTGGCAAGATGGCAGCTGTATGCTGAGTAGGCCCTAGTCTCCATCCTCCATCCTCTGCAAATCCATACCGCCTAACTAACCAATCAATAGTACTTTCCATTTTCTTTGCCAGGCTTTTTAGTGTGGTATTGAATAGCCCATTGCTGTGTTAGATCATCCCTCCAAGCTATTAAAAGCCTCTATGACCTTGAGGTGTGTGTGTGTGTGTGTGTGTGTGTGTGTGTGTGTGTGTCTCTGCCCGCCTGCCTTTCAGTGGGAGTATAGGGTGTAGGGTAAAGAGTCACCCAGAAGCCACAGTGCTGATGTTCTGTGTATCACAGGTATCCCCGTCAAGCCTCGGCAGCAGTCGGAGGACACCATGGGTGCTATGGGCCCAAGCAAAGGCGTTGCCCAGGGATTGAACCGCACCTCAGGGGTCAGGAGGTCATTCAGAAAACCTCCTGAGGTATGCTAATACCCTAATGCTTTTTGTTTCTATTTCTCCTCAGATGTTCAGGGCAACAGTTTATATAAACGTTTAAAAAAAAGAAGTAATAACATGTTTGCTCTAAACTCTTCCATCAGTATCCTGTTGATGACATTGATAAGATGAAGGAAAGGGCTGCCATGAACAACTCTTTCATCTACATTAAGATTCCCCAAGTGCCCCTCTGTGTCAGCTATAAGGTGAGTCCCTATACATCCAGACACTGAGCTCAACATCCATCATTGCTTTGGGTTTAGTCCCTCTTATTGATGATGAATAGCTTGAATAGTTGTAGCCAGAGATAAAGCAATATAGATAAAGATTGACAAAGAGTATTGTTCTTTGTTGACCTCAGACCAAGTCAGGTCATTCATGTAAAATTATCACAGTTCATTGTGAAATATATCATGTTCTATGCTCTTTGATATTGATCTGATATTTCTAAGATCTTGAAGTATTTATTCACAAAATCCCCATCCTCAGGGAGAGAAGAGCAGTGTGGACTGGAAGGACCTGAACCTCGTCCTGCCTTGTTTGGAGTACCACAACAATACTTGGACCTGGCTGGACTTTGCCATGGCTGTGAAACGGGACAGTCGGAAAGCACTTGTAGCACAGGTACAAAACATGAAGGGGAAATACCCCTGCAAAGTTTATGGACTTGTCTCTTTATCAATTTCCCACTACTTTAAACCTGTGGGCCATTGTTCAATGTATGCCTCTTGTTGAGATATGTAATTTAAAGTCACATTATCACCATCTGCTCATATGATGCCATTGACTTTGAAACACCATTAAATCTATTGTTGGCAAACATTGTCGGCAATCAGAAGCCATTATCCATAAATGGAAACTGACTTGTCTCCATTTAGAATAATTAGAGTTGTGATCAATACGATCAGCAGAAACAATATAAATGTGATTACTGATATTGGAGCATTTTGTGTTTATGAACGCTTCCTTTTTCCTCCCCACTGTACAGATGATAAAGGAGAAGCTGCGTCTGAAGCCTGCTGCAGGCTCAGATGTGCGGGGGAAGGCATCTGAAGGGAAGTCAGACAACAGCCTGCAGCAGCAGGAGGAAGACGAGAAGGCAAGACTACTCATTGGGCTCAGCAGCGTAGATAAGAGCTCCAGCAAGAAGAGCATCTTCAGCCGACGCAAGTGACACACATACACACAATCATGCCAGAACTGGATGATCCACTACAGCAGCTATCACACAGTCTGTCCTTTCCCTGATCTCCTTACTGACAGTCTGTTGTGTGTCATATCAGTCTGGCCTTCCTGAACCTGCTGATGTGGAAATGTTGGTGGTAGAACCTGTTAGTGGTTTAACCAGTGTCAGGAGTTATGCCTTTTTGGCTTATGAGCCTGCTGAATTTATTTAATGTTCTTGTTTTCAAGGAGAAGATGCTCCCATTTGAGTTAAAATCATCATCCAGTTCCCCTACAGGGAACTCAAACAGCTCCAGGATTACCAGGGTGTCATTTTGACCAAACGTATATTATCTCATTTACTTGTATGCCATTACATTTTTCCTCTTCATTTCATACACGCAACTTTCAAAAATAATGACCAATTAGGTATCATTGCATTGTAACTGGGATGATTTATGTAACACTTGTCTGTGTTAGTGTCTTCTCTGATTCTATAAATACAAGATTGAGAGCACCTTTTCCTGCTGGCTCAGGAATACTGTATGTCACACTTGTTAAAGTCTGGTAGAATAAATAGGACTCAATTGAAAGCACCTTGACAACCTCTTAAATGCTGTCAGTTGTGAGAATTATATGTGGAGAAAAAAAAAATATATATATCGGTTTATGTTTTCTATGAATTAAAGATGAGGGGGGAAAATATATATATATGTGGCTGTATGATTGTCACTTTGACAGGAAGGCCTATTACTATATAAGTGACCACAAAATATGCTAGCTTATTTTTTTTTACTTGTGCGTCTTTCAGCTGGCTGACGTTTTATTGTACCTCACAACAGTGCAATATAAAAACCAAGAACAGAACAGCAAAAATATATTATGGCACTTGTATTGAGGGCACCTGCAGATGTGGCAAAAATATGTTGCACCTAATAGGCTAGCAGAGTGATGTTTTGTAATTTTTACACTAAAGCACTTTTTATGCAAAGTATTTTGATATTTTTGTAACCATGGTTGTTTCTGTTCAATTACTTGTATAAGTGTGCTGTTATTTCAACTATTGAAACTTATTTTTGCCTAAACATTTCAATTAAACTGATCATAACTCAATGGATTCTTATTTCACCGTTTTATCTTTGTTGTAATTTCTATCAGTTCTGTTTCTGTCAGAACTGCAGCTGCGCTTATTGTTTATCTGTCAATTAAAGTGTCATTGCCTTGCATCACTTGGTTTACGTCTGATTTATTCTGTTGAATACGGAGGCTGCAATGTGAGAAACGGAGTTGGGTGATTGATCATTAATCTGACAGCTTTAACTGGAGCGGAATCGAGCCCTTCCCGCTCTCAGAATGAGAATCCCGTCCCCTAAGAGGCTGCAGTTCCTCTGCGGACGATCAACTTGCAGCTTTGTGTGGCTCAAACGGGACCATGCATTACTGAAACAGGTCGCAAGATGAACGCTTATCTGTTCATTATATTTTTGTGAAATACTTTGGATGATTTATCCCAAAGGATGTGATGGGCAGCGACATCAGTAAAAATAGCAAGGTGCGTGAATGATATTTGGATAAACCACAGCTTGCAGGTATTCTAATGTTGACATGAATGTTTTTAACAGATGCCTCATTTAATAACCTGTAGTTTTATTAGCAACAATGGCATAACATTGATTGTGGGTATTGTATGCATTGCGCTAGACATTTCTAATTTAGTGAGAAAGTATGGAAGGCTTCTGCAGATGTCTAAATACTCAAAGTAATAGCAATAATACATCAGGTTTTCTGTTCTGTCGAGACTCTGAGTGGTTTCAGCATGTTTTTAGTGTGTTGAAATGTGTGTAATGTATGACGCTAGGCACCTTGGGGTTTATGGGGAGTGGAAGGGATGCCTGAAACTCATCTGTCTGGCCACTGGTCCAGGGTCAGTGGTCTGGAGAAGAACTGACCACTAGTAATTGAAACTGAAGTCATGTCAAAAATAGAATTATTGATTAGGTGTATTTATGTACACACTGGCTTCCTACCAGCATGAGGATCAATAGATGTTTGCTTTTGTGGAAAAACACGAATAAATGTCTTTAAGAAGGCTGCCACAGGCGTTGAAAACGGTTTTGGTTGATCTTTTATAAACAGGAACATGTTTAACTTACAAATATTTTTGGCCATGCACATTTTAATCTTCTGTAGACATCCGTTTGTGTGACAGGGATGACATTTCCAAGCCCCATGTAAGGTCACTGATGAGGTGGAACATTTTTGTGACTGAAAATATTTTCCAGCTCTTTGTTTTATTTTTAAACTAGATGTAGTCTGAACAACACAACAGGGATCCGTCTTTGAATTCTCCTTATTATAAGCCATTACTGTTTTTTTCCTAAATGTAGCAAGAGGTTCTAGTTGATGAGCGTCGACATGGATTCCTCTCCAACATGGGGCTCTCCATCGCTCATAGACTTGGGCATCTCGGACACCCGCCGCACCTGCTCCCTCCAGAAGAGGCTGTTGAGAAGTCAGGCACGGAGAGGACGCTTCCAGGTTTCATCTCTGTCTTTCTGCCCGAGTTCCCTCACCGGAAATTTCCTGGGCAAGACTATTTCCAGGTACTCTGTTCCACAAGTTCAGATTGTCTAGTGAAATGGATGCTACAACCAGATATCTCAGTTCACATTGAATTATTATGAGTTAAACTAAAACCTGTGGTCACTACTGATAACTATGCTTTGGTACTCAGATCCTAGGCTTTATAGCCAAAGGTTCCTTTGGACCCATCTTGAAAGTGAAGGACAAGTTCAAAGATAAGATCTATGCAGTTAAGGTGAATCTCCAAGTATCTCTTACAAATTAGTTAAGCTGGAATTCAACAGCATTGCATTCGAACGTAAAAACAACAACTCTATATTGTCACATAGGTGCTACCAAAGTCTGAGATCTTGAAGCATGGAGTTCTGGAGCAGTCAAAGGAGGAAGTTATAATTCAGGTACATCACAGTGTAATATTTATCTGAAAGCTTCGGTCTTATAGGGTTATCAGCAAATTTTCAACAGTGATATACTAATATATTACAGTGACTTTGTTCAACAAGTCCTCAAACTGTTGTATGTGGCAGCATTTAGAGTATAGGAAGTTCCTTATCCATCTCACACTGATTCACTGTTACTCTGTGTTGACTGTGGCATTGCAGCGGCAGCTCAAACACCCATTTGTCCACAATCTGCAGGACTGCTGGCAGACACAACGCCATCTCTTCATTAGTGAGTTTATGAATGAGGGCAAACTAGACCCTTTTCCCCTGGTTTTATCCTTCCCCTTTTGTGTTTGTGGGAGTTTTCCCCTTCTGGTCCCATAATAAAATACAATAGGTGGTTATGCCTGACACTGTTATTAGTCTAGCTGCTGCATCACATCTCACTACTGCATATTGAAGAAGTACTCTGCCATCTAGTGAGATTGCAGGGTAAAGCTCCTGCTCTTTTCTGCCTCTTTGGATCTTGTTAGAGTGTAAAGCATCCCTGATGATTATGAATGACTATGATTATGAGATTGCACAGTATGTATACATTGTTAAATATGTTATAAATTCAGATGGTTTCTGATAGATACTTGCAGTATACTAGAAAATTAAGTGCATGTCATATCTGATCTGGAGGTGTTTTCAACCAGTCAGTAATAGGACAGACGCATGTGTGTCTTTGACTTCAACTCAATCTTATTCCTCAGTGTGACAATTTACCGCCTCCTTTTCCCAAACAGCTGACGTTGTGATGAGCGAATGATTTTATCTTTTGTCCTTTTCTTTGCTCTCTCATTTCTGATGTTTTATTTCAGAAAATGCTGCATGAGACCAGACCCAGCATGTGTTATATACTGTACTGTACGTGGACCGTTTTCAACGGTGTGATCATAATTCCCCCATATCTCTTCTTCCATAGTGTGTGACTACTGCAGCACTGGAGACTTGTACACTTACTGGTTACTGAAAGGCCGGTTTGCAGAAGATGAGGTTCGGCTTTTTGCTGCAGAACTAGGCAGTGCGCTGGGTCAGTGTTCCTCACAAGTTCATCACTTTGACTTTTGCCATTGACTTGTATTGATGCAAAAGTCCTGCTGTATTTTTACATTGTCTTTACTTTGGATTTTAATATTGTCCTCTTTAACTTGATGCTATGAAAGAGTTTGTGTCATACTTCCACGCATAATACCTCTCGTTTGTTGTTCTGGATGTTATTTCTAGGATTCCTGCATGACATGGGGATCATGCATAGGGATGTAAAGGTATGAATATTGTTGATATTATATAATGAATTTACTTAATATATAAAAAATCAACTCAAAATATATACACATATGTGTTGATGCCTTATCAAATTTGCTTTCACTTTTCAGATGGAGAATGTCCTTCTGAGTGACCAGGGTAATGCTTATCTCTAGTCTCTACGGCACTTGAGTAAAAATACAGACGTCTACTGTATAATCACTTAAGAATTCTTTGCAGAAACATTTGCCACCTCTGTAAATGACATATCACACTCACTCATACATTGTATTTTGGAAGCAGGTCATCTTCGTTTGGCTGATTTTGGTCTCTCTCGTCGCCTGAAAGTGGGAGGACGAGCCTTTACAATATGTGGGACTATCCAATACATGGGTGAGATGTTTCAGATTCTGGTAAATGAAATACATTGTGAGCATGCGTCTATGACATTTTTACAGAAAACAAATCAAAATTATTGTTCGCTATTTGCAAACTGTTCTGATTGTCTGATAATTTGGGCCCGTTTTGTCTGGACAGCTCCCGAGGTCCTAAGTGGGGGTCCATACAACCATGCGGCTGATTGGTGGTCCCTTGGCATTATGTTGTTCTCATTGGTGACTGGAGAGGTGAGGTCCTCTAACTAAATTAAGCATGTTCATTAGCTCTAGATGCAATACTGGGTGTACAAAATATTACGGTCTCCTTCCTACTGTTCAGTTATGCCTCATTCTGCACAATCCATGTCCATGATTGTCTAAGAGCACTAAAAACGCTCTTTAGCGTTGCCACACCTTCATCTCCATCTGCCCTTCATGACTGCAGTGGATTTAATAGGTTAAATCAATAACGAGTCACAGCTTTTCACTTGGATTCACTTGGATTCACTTGGATTCACCTGATTCACCCGCCCTCAGTGTATGTCACTTGTTAGTCATAGCTGTTTGTGTACGCCTGCTGGAGCATTTTATTGTGTCCGTAGTTTCCAGTAGCTCCAGAGCCAGACCACTGTAGCATGTTGAGGAAGGTCAGACAATTCCCCTATGTCATGCCCAAGACCTCCAGCCCTGCACTGAGCATACTGCTCTCTGAGGTCAGCACCTGTTATTCTCTTCATTATAGACACTATGATCCTTCTGAATGAACTATTCTCATACTGGGTTTTTTTCTGTCTCTTGGTTGACTTAGCTTCTGTGCAAGAATCCATCAAACCGCCTGCGTAATCTGGAGTGTTTCAAAAGGCAGACGTTCTTTCGTGGTACTTCGTTTGACTTTCAGATGCTCCAAAAGACACCTGTTGAATTCATCCTTCAACTCAGGAACCATCCAGACTGGGCAGCTAAAGCAATGAGAGGCCTTTCTTTAGACTACTTCCATAACTTTGACTGTGACAAACTCCTGAATTCTCCTACGACGCCCACCGAATTGTCCCCTACCTTGTCTAACATTGATCTGAACCAAGCTACATCACAGACTTGCAAAGCATAAGACAGGATTGTGTTTCTGTGCAGAAATGCCAACTGCAAAAGAGATATACTGAAGATGGATATCTCTCTAATAAATATTTCCCTGTAAATGTATCTATATGAAAGCTGCTCCTTCTTCTGTATATTTGACGATATATATATAGAAGTATTGTTATTACTGTATTCCTGCATCCATTTGAGTGGTTATTTGAATCATATTCAATAATAATCACTTTCAGTGCTGTCTATATGCAATGAAACACGTTGGCTTTAAGTTATTGTTTATTATAATGTTTTTATAGAGTATTCAAGTGATATTATTTCTGGACAACCTTAATTTGTAAGGAAATAAATGTTTACTCCTTTTACACAGTAATAATTGGATTCACTGGTTAAGGTCTTTATGTCCCACTCACAAATATCCCTGCATTAATTGTTGCCATGTTACCAACAGTAACTGGATATGGTGTATACATGCATCAATATCCTGGCTAATATTTGTGCATCCCAGGTGTCTCATTCAGGTTACTCATAAGGTTATGGTGAACAGCATATGGTGTATACATGCATTTTACAAGTATTATAGGTATGGAATATACAAATATATGATTTATTAATAGATATAATCTCGTATAATAAAGGAATTTACATAATATAATATAAAAACTATCAAAATAATACCAAATTGTTCAGTATTATTCATTGGCTCAGCAATGAATTTGAAATGGCCCTGTGCAGGTTGAGGTATATTTGAGCTACACCTATAGCGCTATACCTGGATAATTATGGCCAACACTCATCCTTGGGGTGACCTATATGGACGAGCACTCACAAACCCATCGAGGACAACCTTAATAGCACAGAAAATTGAGGACCAGATAAAGCACGATCATTAAATGTTTTAATTAGGTAACAGGAAAAAACTGGCCCCAGCGGGCACGGCCACATATAATTGGTGTACTTCTTCAAGTCATCTCTATTTAAAACGATCTCCTGAATGAGAGTGAGTAGACGCTTCCTCCCACTGCCTCCTGACATTGAATTCCCTTTCAGGCCCTTGTCTTTGACAGGTCCACAATGTCTCTGTTGTGGCTCTAGTGGCAGGCAGTCCAGTGACCCATATCTAGTTTCAGAAGCACACTGACCCACAAAGAAAGGAGTCTCCTGACAGGACCTAGAGCTATGAAACCATAACATTACATAACATAACACATGCATCTATTACTGATCACGTGCTGCAGATGAAAAGTGATCTAATTTGGGTCAAAGATAAACATTATTTAGGTTGTGTGTTAGTATTATATAAACAAATACTACATTTTGCCATACATTATACTGTATATGATAGATTTCAATAACTATATATTCTACTTTATTTACTTATATTTGTAGGCTTTTAACAAAACATATTTTTAATCACAGCCTAATGGTATGCATTTAGTTTTCTCACAGTGTGATACAGAAACTTCAAATTTCTTGTTCGAATTGGAAATGAATGAGCTGACCTCATTTTAGTCTAATTTGGGCTATATTCCCATTTTCATTTACATTAACTGAAACCTGGAAACTTTCTATTTCTGAAGCATTCCAACACATTCTTTACAGTTCAAGGCACACAAAAAAACACTGAGTCCATGAATTGCTCTGAGACTAGAATACCCTTGAGAAGTTTAGGGTGAAGACCAAATTATCAGGAGAATTAAAACTTTGCCCAAGGCGCATTTCAACTAATTAAAATTAAAATAGCACGCTAAGGGGTATTGGGTAAAGCTTAAATGAGGTTGCTTTAAGGCTACAGGGTTATAATAGAATAGATGATTTATTATTTCACAATAAGCCTGAACATGGAGTGGGGCCCAAAATAGGCCAACAGACTTTGTAAAAGCACTATATGAAACCTAAGACTCTTACAAAACGTTGGTGGATATGACTGGATATGGCTATGATTCCCATCTCAATTTACGCTTGTGGTCATAATGAAGAAATGGGAAAGTGTCAATATCAGCATGAAAAACAAGCAGCTGAATGACATATATACAGCTCAATGATTCACTAAAAGTTCCTAATTTATATAGGGCAAGAGTCACAAATGATTTATTCACCTACATTAATTTGGGCGTATAAGCCCCGCCTAGGGGTGTTGGCTTCTGAGCCAGGCTGGATACAAACTTGGGCTGACAGACAGCCTCAGTCAGTGTTCATCGAATCAGTGGACACGAGACCTTTGATTACACATTTTGTCTGGTAAGGTTTTTTTCATTTTGTTCATTTCTTTATGTAAGCTTTCTGGAACCATTTGGAACACGGTAAGGCTTTATCTCACTGCCATTAGTGGGTAAATATAGATCACTGTACTGTATCAAGATGTTTTAGTAGTTGTTAATTAGCAGTTTGCAGTTTATTCCCCTAAGTGACTTTCAGCATGTTGCTGAGAATATAATTGCATTGAGGACAATTGGGAGGCGTTTGCACAAATATTTGAAGGGCTTTAAATCATCTAATGTGACTTTTTGAAATATACATTTATCTAATTTAACTTTACCACAAAGATGACCTTATATCAAATTAATATCATATAAAAAAATCTGACATCTGACTCATCCCATCAGTCGCAAAATGTCACCATGAAAAAAAGAGTTTGGTTAATTTATGAAAAAGTTTGGTTGAGGCTTTTATTATTTGATTGATTATGAGTGATTTCATCTATTTGACCCTGCAGTCTCACAACAAAAGTACTCAATCTTTGCTGGTTCATTTTCAAATAATGGTATGTTCAAATCTTTATGATTGCATAGCATACCCAAAGACTTGCATGGGCCAATATAACCGAAGCGTGGCTGGCCCCATGTTTCTGGGACTGCATCTATAGAAGCAGATAGTTCAGCAGTGTCAGCACTCAGCGTAATCCCACTTGAATATACCAATAAGGACCATTCCATTGTCACTATCCCCATTACGCCCTGAACTGGCTCAATTAGCTTTGAGAGACAAGCCTTTAATTTTGATAAAACTGATCACATTGTTTATTATAACTAACTTATAATTAACTTTTTGGTTGTAAATGAACAAACAATGCATTCAATCATTCAATCACATCCTGTATGTTAATATTCTTCTTCTACCAAAGGTTGTAAGACAATCTCTCAGGATGACACACCAGTTCCCTACGCTGTCTGGGACACAGAAGAAGGACCTGCATGAGAATGCCCTACGCATTGTTTCCCCAGGGAAGGGCATCCTGGCTGCGGATGAATCTGTGGGTCTGTAAAGGGCTCCGTACGCTCTTAACACTAAATATTTATTGTAACTCCTGCACTGAAATGATCATAGCTAAATGAATCATATAAGTGACCCTGACATAGAGCAATCCAGACAGTTCTAAGTATCAATATTATCTTCTTGGATGCACATCACATGCAGTGTCTTACTTGCACTGTAACAGGCAGCATGGCTAAGCGCCTGGCCCAGGTCGGAGTGGAGAACACCGAAGAGAACCGCAGACAGTACAGGCAGATTCTCTTCCGTGCAGATGACCGCATCAACAGCTGTATTGGAGGAGTCATCTTCTTTCATGAGACGTTGTACCAGCACTCTGATAACGGCATACCCTTTGTCAAAATGATCAAGGACAAGGGAATCCTGGTCGGCATCAAGGTGTTACAGATTAGTACCAAGTAATCTCCACAGGTGGACTATTGAATTGTATTAACTCATTGAATCATGATATAGCAATGAGCAATTACAGTGCTTTGCAACCAGACTTGTTACAGGTTATAACGATAGATTAACTTTTTTTAATCAATCAGTATCAGTATCAGTATTACATGCCTGGCCGCTCACTCTGTACTGACTAGTAGTAATGTAGCTATTGTATGGGAGAACCTAACCTGAGAACTACTCTATTCCTTATTTCTCAGGTCGACAAGGGTGTTGTCCCCCTGGCAGGAACTAGTGGAGAAACCACCACACAGGGTGAGACAAAATCAACTTTAGCTTTCCTCAGTTATCTGATGATATCACCCATAGGAACACCCACTGCAAGACACTTCATGCATTTTTTTTACCCTATTCCACAGGTCTGGATGGCCTGTCAGAGCGCTGTGCGCAGTATAAAAAGGATGGAGCAGTCTTTGCTAAGTGGCGCTGTGTGCTCAAGATCAGTGACACAAATCCATCTAAACTGGCCATTACAGAAAATGCTAATGTTCTGGCACGTTACTCCAGTATCTGCCAGCAGGTTAGGACTCACTATCATATTGCATAATAGCATCTGTGTGACCTGCAATGTGACACATCAGGTTCTGTTGGTTGTTCTTTCTCTGCCACGCAGCATGGGATAGTGCCTATCATTGAGCCAGAGATTTTGCCTGATGGAGATCATGATCTGAAACGTTCCCAGTACATCACTGAGAAGGTGGGTTGCTTTTTCCTTAGTGTGTGCATGGGTGTGTGACACATTACTACCTGTTTCTCATATAGAGGTTAGTTAGTTACCATACTGTGTGTCATACGGATGGACGGACAGAGAGACAGACAGAATCTATTTGCCAGAAGGAACAACATAAAAAAACGTGCCATGTCTTTGGTAAATGTAGTTTTGCTACATCCTATAGAGAGGACTCAAACTATTATGATTTGAAAGCTTCTTTAGTTGAATCAAATCATTCAGTTTACATTTACAACTTGTACGTTTCAGAAAACAATAAACTTCTGAGCTAGCGAATGCCTGGCTAGTTTCTCTTCTTGGGAACCATCAGACCACTACGGGCCACTGTAAGGTGGCAACGTAAAATGTCCTTTCATAATATGCATATAATGTATCTGCATCTATAACACTACTATGTATGACATGGAAATAGTTCTCAATAGAAATAAACAACAAATTAAATATCTGAAATAACTATCTAATTAAGTCACTGTAAATATTCCCATCATTTCCCTTCTGTTATGAATTATGCATCATAACTTTAACCATAACAACTAAAGTTACAACAGTAAAAAACAAAAAGTGCGGCTTGCAGGTCCTTGCTGCAGTGTACAAGGCCATGTCGGACCACCATGTGTACCTGGAGGGCACTCTGCTCAAACCCAACATGGTCACTCCTGGACACAGCTGCCCCACCAAATACAGCCCAGAGGAGGTTGCCATGGCAACTGTCACTGCCTTGCGCCGCACTGTTCCCCCAGCAGTCACAGGTTGTAAAGCTTCTGGTTAAGGAAAGAAATTGCACATAAATAAGTACCAAAAAGTTTGTTGAAAGGAAAATATGTTTCCTATTCCCTACAGGAGTGGCATTTCTCTCGGGGGGTCAGAGTGAAGAGGAGGCCTCTGTCCACCTGAATGCCATCAATAACTGCCCTCTGATCAAACCCTGGATCCTAACATTCTCCTATGGCCGAGCCCTGCAGGCGTCTGCTCTGAGGACCTGGCGGGGACATAAAGAGAACGAACATGCCGCTACCGAGCAGTTTATCAAGAGAGCTGAGGCATGTCTACTTCTTATTTGATGTGGATGAATCATGTGATGTCATCTTTTACTTAACTTGCATGCATTGAGTCCGTACCTTTTTTTGCATTTGCTTGTTTACTCAATCTCTTTTCTGCCTATAGGTGAATAGTCTGGCATGTCTGGGGAAGTACACTGGTGGTGATGGCAGTGGCGAGGGTGGCCAGCAGGTCTACGGTTCCACTCATGCATACTGAACATTATTTCAGCTCTCACCAACAAAATAGCATTGTGTTCTGCCACTACCGTAACAAGACTATTACAGAAGCGTTGTAGAATAGATAATTAAGTTATTTCAAAAATATTTAGCCAACAGTGGCAAATACTCTTGATGAAGTTACATGAAAACAGATGACAGTGTGTTTTCTTGCCTTGGCACTTAAGGACAATCAGAATATGGCCTTGGTTATTTTAATGCATGTGTTGAATGGAAGGTGGTTGCTTAACCTTTGTTATGGATACATGTTATTGTGACATGGTCATAATTAAAGCTGTACAATCTAGTAGCCTATTTATTATTTAATATCTAGAAATACCCTGTCATATGCTGTCAAGAAATTAAACTGAAAAAAGAAAATATTAGTTTGGATCACATTACTGTTAATTAAATAACGAAAACTGCTAAACATTAAGCGATGCAATTACCCCTCTAGTGTGTGTGTGTGTGTGTGTGTGTGTGTGTGTGTGTGTGTGTGTGTGTATGTGTGTGTATGCATGTGTATGCATGTTTGTGTGTTTAGCTTGCATTCTATTATAACTTAAATGATTCTCCACACTGGTTGAACATATTGGTTGTGAAAAGTTGTCATTCTGAATAATATTTTCTGTGCATCTGATAAAATAAATGTATCTATCAATATCAAAACAATAAAGAGTGTTCAGTAATAATCTAATGTGGACATGTTGAGTTATGTTATAATATTGTCAAATGCAATGTTATGTGATGTAACAGTCCTGATATGCTAAGTGTCATCTAGTAGTAGACACTCAAGGCAAAATGTGGCCCTCCAAATGGTTCCAGGGAGTGTTCTATTTCATCCCTCCTGACCGCCAGAGGCGGTGCTTAAAGCACTGGATATACACCTTGCGCATGCGCACACTCGAGTACCAATCTCAACATAGTCACCCGTGACCCGGATAGTCTATATCTACCGGTCAGCGGATCTGCTCCTTTCATCTTCTCGCCGCGCGAGTAGTACCAGGACGCTACATGTTAGCATCTTTCTTTAGCAAACTTTAACTATCAATGGCTAGCCAAGTGCAGCCCCGCGGCCTCGAGCTGAGGCAGGAGCTGCGGATACTTCGCCCTCCGAGGGGCTGTGGCTGAGCCAGGACATCTGTCTAACGAAGGAAACAGGTTAGTGCTGCTAGCTTTGTTAGCAATCCGCCGGCGACGGCGCTCTCGCGTCCCCTCCCGGCGTAGATTGTTGCGAGCTTGTTGCTTCGGCGACGTAGCGGCAGCGGACGATCCAATGGCCGCTCCCGGTTACGGGAGCTGTGAACGAGCCGGGACATCCGTCTACCACGAGGTCGTCTTATTAGCGGGTAAGCTAATCACAGCGGCGGTAGTGCCGCTCGCTTGTTAATGACCGCCGGTGAGCAGCGCTTCGCCCCGGCTTACGTTGTGGTAACAAGTGTTTGTTCTCATATCCTCCCGGTGATGGGGCGCTTTCGCCTC
>CABFOS010055448.1:42052-52052 GCA_900660315.1 Diretmoides pauciradiatus | reverse complement strand
CGCATCCTGATGGTAATGCGTGGGGCACGATCCAGGCTGAAAGGAGCCTGGGTTACTACTTCTACCTTCTCCATTGACCTCCTCTCTGATCTCAGAGCCTGCTTTCTCTCCTCGTACCTGGACAGGAAGTCAACTTTAGGGAAGGTCACATCTGTTTTGGTAGCCTTTTTAGAGATAGGAGAGCTCCTCTCAGGCTCAGTTGGTGGGAGCGGTTTGATTGGTTTAGGAATATATGGGGAAGCAACAGAAGTTAGATGCTCAGATTCGACACCCTGAGAGGCTGTGGAGATGGTAACAACTTCCTTTTTGGAGACTTTTGTCTTCTCTTCAAACTCCAAACGTTTGAGTTCACTCTTGTAAGAGATGATTCTCTGAGTAGTTGTATGTGGGCGCAGCAGCTCCTGGTCCTCTTTCTCCTCATACACCCTATTCTTCTGTCTGGGGGGTTTGTATGTGGCCTTGTCGTGGCGCTGCCGCAGGTCAATAAAGCTTGGGCCAGCCTCATATTTAGATGGAATACGGTAGCAGTCATATCTGTGAACTTCCTCTCCCTCCTCATCATCACTGTAGACTCTTCTAGGTGATGAGGGGCGCAGGGCAGACAGCTCAAAGCGAACGGGGCTGTGGCTAGGTGGAGAAGCGGAGTAGCCAAGCTGCAGCTCTTCCTCCAGGCGAAGCCGCTCCTCCTCAGTTCTCTTCATGGACAGATAGTCCTTCACAGGCAGCAACAGCTCCTCGTCTGACAGGTCACCAAGAGACCTCCTCCTGATTCTATAGTAGGCCTCCATCTCAGGGGAGGGAGTGCGGTGTCTTGCAGGCCTCACAGTCTCCAAGTCATCCTGAGTCATGGATGGGATGCGCCACTTGGGCTTGTATTGATCCTTGATTCTAGGCAGAGGTACCTCGTAGAACTGCTCCCACCTAGAGAGGCGGATGCGCTTCATTCTCTTCTGCTTGATCTTGTCCATGGGCTCAGGGAACTCATACTGATCACGCAGCTTCTTGTACCACTTCATGTCAGAGAAGGGCTTGAAGTGTTTTATTTCATTGTCCTCTTCCAGGACAGCTGGGTTAATGACACGAGGAGTAGGGACATCATATGGCATACGCAGCCTCTTCTCATCTGCCCGTTTCTTCTTCTCCTCTTTCTCTTTCTGTATCTCAGCCTCAGTCTTCTCACCCTTCTTGGTTGTTACAGCGGGTTTGAACATGGTGGCTGCCTCCCTGACCGCTTGAATTGCCATGGGTGGTAGAGGAATGACCTCAGTGCCAGCCAAAATCTGGGACAGTCTCACCTTCTTCTCAATTTCTTCCTTCTCAGCCGCCTTCTTCCTGTCCTTCTCACTCATCTCATACACCTTCTTAACATGAGTGACACGTTCTACCTTCAGGACGGCCTGACAACTGGCAGATCCGGCAGAGTTGGTAGCAGTAACTCTGTAAATACCAGAGTCTTCAGGGAGAGTGTCTTTCACATGCAGGATGAAGTAATCCAGGCCCTCATGGACAAGCTCAATAGAAGGTCCAAAGGCTATAGGTGTGCCATCCTTCTCCCACTTCAGTGTGGGGTGGCCAGATACACGAATCTCAAAGCGCACGTTCTTGCCCTCAGTGCACTCGACATTAGCAAGCAGGCGTTTGAACATGGGCCTCAGGGTGGTGTCTGCTGGCTTGGGGCGGGGAACAACAGTAAGACGAGCCTTGCAGCTGTCATCCCCATACCTATTACGGGCCACCACACTGTACTCAGCCTCATCATCCTCATCAAGGTTGTGAATAATCAGCTGGTATAGACCCTTGTCGGTGATGAAAGTGTACTTCTTGTCATCATACCCAGGGATAAGCTTCTGTCCAGTCTTGTGCCAGATGACACGAGGCTCAGGGTGAACGGTTATGGTGACGCCGAAGCGCACATCCTCACCAATGTAGGCTGTATGATTGACCAGGGGCAGGGTAAACTCGGGTGGCTTCTGAAGCAATCTGGCAGTATCAACTCTGCGCTTCACCTTTTTCACCACACGGGCTGTGAAGAAGTGACGGTAAGATCTGACGCCATTGATAAACAGCTCTGCGTAGGCGCTGTCCTCACCGTACTCATTCACGATCTTGCACCTGTAGGTGCCATCGTCCGCTCTAGTGACCTTGTTGATGGTGATTACAGCCAGGCCATCCTCATATTCAATCTCATATTTGTCACCAGCCTCAAGTTGTCTGACGCCGCAGTACCATGTCACCTCAGTAGTGCTGTCATAGTTCTCAATGTTGCAGATGAACTTGACACTGTCTCCCTCATTCGCGACTGAATGGCCAATCTGCCCTCCATGAGGGCCATGCTCGAATGGAGCAATCTTCACCTTGGCGACAAAGACTCCTCTCTGGGTTCTGATGGAGCCACAGCTGGCCACACGAGCTGCAGAGACCACAGTGTTCCACTCCTTCCTGACCATAGTCTGGTAGTATCTCTTATGCCTGTTGGTCTGGATCATTCTGGTGCTGATCTCCTCTGCAGGCTTCGTCAGCCAAGGATGCTCCAGAGCCTCAGCAGCGCTCATACGGTGCCTGCGTTCCTTGGTAATTAGGCGGTCTGTGAAATCTAATGACTCAACACTGACCTGCTTGAAGGATTCATCATCATAGCTGTAAGCCGCATTGGAAATGTTGTCAATCATCTGCTGGTTGGTTTCAGCAGTGAATGGATTGAGGCCACTGAGGAGCACATAGGCAAGGACACCAACTGACCACATGTCGGTCACAGTGCTAACCATGTCACACTGGTGGATCTCAGGAGCTGCATACTCTGCGGTGGTATACTGAACCTTGATTTGGTCTCCAGGCGTCAGGTGTCTGGCCTGGCCCAACTCAATAATCTTCACATTAGAGCTGGTTCTAGTCGTGTATATAATGTTCTCAGGTCTGATGTCCAAGTGGCCATAGCTCTCAGCGTGCAGGAACTGCAGAGCTGAGCAAATCTGCCGGATATAGTTGACAATCTCACGCTCATTAAGCTCAAAGTCAGCTGTGTTGAGGCGCTCGAAGATGTCAACCCCGGAGATGAAGTCATAAATCATCACGAGCTCCTCAGGGCTGTCGAAGGACTCGTGGAGACAGAGGAAGTTACTGTGTTTGGCAATATTCAGTGTCGCAATTTCCTTCTTGATAATGGCTTGATCTGCACCCCTCACTTTGATGAATTTAGCCATGTAGGTCTTCTCTGAGCTGACATCAACACAACGGTGGACAATACCAAACTGTCCTCTGCCCAGTTCCTCTGCAATTGCATATTTGTTGTGCAGATCCTTGGCATTGGAGTGTTGAGCCTTTCCCCTGGGGACACGGCCAGTATCATCAACCTCCCTGTCGTACAGCAGGACTCTGGACTTGTCCTCCTTGGTCATGACAGGGCCGCTGGTCTCAGATGGAGCGCTCTGGCCGAATTTGTTCTCAGCAATGACTCTGAACTGGTAGCTGGTTCCTCCAAACAGGTTGATAATGGTGTAGTGGGTGTCACGGGCTTGGGCAACACGCTCCCACCTCTCAGCAGTTGTGGGGCACTTCTCTATGATGTAGCTGATGACCCTGCTGCCACCGTCGTTTGCTGGGGCCACCCAGGTCAGTGTGACTGAGTCTCTAGATATGTCACTGGCTTTGATGCCACGTGGAGGATCAGGCACATCAGCCACATCCAGCTCAACTGTCTGCTGATCAATGCCAAACCTATTCTTGGCACAGACAATGTAGAAACCTGCATCCTTCTTCTCCACTCCATTGGTGAAGACCAAAGAAGTGAATGATCTGGTGACGATGACCTGGTAATAGCCGTTGTTGTCAATGAGATCCTGTCCCTTCTGCCATGTGATGACAGGGTCTGGTTTACCACTGAATGGAATCTTGATGTTGACCACCTCTCCACGCAATGCAGGAATGGCTTCCTTGTCCTTCAGGTTCTTGGGCAGGTTGATCTTAGCAGGAACTAGAAAGGAGAAAACCACAATATTAAACCTGTTTTATTGCAATTTGAACATTGATTTTGTACTTTGTTGCAAAACTCAGTGGCAGGAAAATGTTAGTTACAGGTGTTAATGTATAACATGAATAAGTTGAAAACAGTGGAGTGTAATACATTTAGTTCCCTTACCGACTTTTATAATATGACTGCAATTACAAGGTTGTACTTATAATTCTATATTATTTTTGTAATCCACTGTCTGTGAGCTTACCCTCAACGTCCAGAGAGACTGTAGCGCAGATGGAGCCGCCCTGGTTGGTGGCTCTGACCTGGTACACGGTGGAGTCTTCCTCGTCAGCCTCTGTAATGACCAGCTGGTGGTAACCTCCCTTGAACTCCTGGATTTTGATCTTCTTTCCATCAGAGTGGATCTCCTTTCCTCGTCTGAACCATTTGATCACAGGCTTGGGCTGTCCTGTGATCTTGCAGACCAGGGTAGCATTGCTCTTGTACTTGACGCTCATGTTCCTCAGCTCCTCCTTGAAGGCAGGAGCACGGATGTCAACAGCCGTGGCCGTAACAATAGGAGTAGTCTCCTCGCTGTAGTCGCTCTCTCCTCCAAGGTTCTCGCACTTCACACGGAAGATGTACTCTGCGCCCTCGGTGAGGCGTTTGACAGAGAACACGGTCTGCTTGATTTCGTCAATGGTCACTGGAGTCCATTCGCCCTTCTTCTCCTTCTTCTGAAGGCAATAACTTTTGATCTTGGAGCCACCATCGCTGAGCGGAGGCTTCCAGGACACCACACAGGAGTCCTTGGTGATTCCAGAGACAACTGGCGACAGAGGTGGCGATGGTTTCTCTGTTGATAGAAAGACATCAGTTAAACCATCTGTGTTTTCAGTGGGTTTTTTTCACATTGTATGTACGTACATTTATAAGGTACGTTTGGCTATATTATTCTTAATTGTAATATGCAATTTCCCCATGGGATCATTTAAAATGGAATCTTATAACAAGTTCTATTACACTCAGTCAAATAGAAGGATTGAATCCAGAGGTGTGGACTCGCGTCACATGACTTGGACTCGAGTCAGACTCGACTTGGACTTTAACACCAATGACTCGTGACTTCACTTTGATTTGAGCCTTTTGACTTGAAAAGACTTGACACCTTTCCCCAAACCCAAAGGCATTACATTTGGTGAAGAGGCATTAGGACTTGTTTAGGACTCCAAAATCAAAGTTTAGGACATGGGACTTGACTTGGTCCCACCTCTGATTGAATAACTCTAGTCACAAAAACCATTGTAATATTTCTAGCTCAACATACCCAGTTGGCTCTTGATGAGGATCGGTGCTGCCAGCTCCAGTGGCTCGCTGTTACCATATCGATTCTGAGCATACACGCGGAAGAAGTATCCGGCGCTGTCTATCAGGTTGGGCACACGACATGACGTGCCATTAATTGATGATGACACCAACTCCCACTCGGTCCCCTCTTTGTCCTCACGCTTCTCCACAATGTAGTTGGTGATCATGGAGCCGCCGTTGTCCTTGGGAACCTTCCAGCTGATGATGACAGAGTTCTTCAGGAGAGCATCCAGGACGATGGGGCCCTGAGGCATGTCAGGTTTGTCTGGAAACAAACAATGGTATTAGATGTGACAAAGGATATCTGTATACTACCATGTTGATATAATGGTAAATATATGGGCTGTTCATTTTATTCTTAAAAATATTGTGCAATTGTAGTCATTTAACAGCAATATCACTGCAGTACCATTACATCCAATAGTCTGTAGGTGTATTTTCAGATACACGGTTATTCTACTGTTCCACTCATTGTAAGTCACAAGTACAAGTACAAAGTGCTGCCATACAGTAGATCTATATGAACATACCGTAGATCTCAACATTGAATGCGGTGTCAGTTCTGCCGAAGTGGTTGTGCAGTCTGATTCGGTATTTTCCTCCATGGACTCTGCGCTGCACATTCTTTATGATCAGGTGTGTGTAGTGCTCTGTGGTCTCGATGCTGATGTCCTCTGTGTTCTCCAGGGTCTTGGCCCCATGGAGCCACATGATCTTGGGCTCAGGACGGCCAATGTAGACAGCGTGGATGCGTAGGGTGGTTCCCAGGCCGGCGTAGTAGGTATCCTTCAGCTGGTAGTCGGGGTGGAACTGGGGAGCCGCCTCTAACACCAGTGTACCGCTGGTCTCAGCCTCTCCGGCGTCGTTTATGGCCTTGCAGGTATACTGTCCTTCATCCTCCTGCTGGTCGGTCATGATGGACAGGGAGTGATTGCGGCCGTCAGAGCTCATCTCATATTTGCGGGACTCGACAACCTCCTTGCCGGCGTGGTACCATTTGATATCTGGAACAGGTCTGCCAATAATCTGGCACTTCATGATGCCAGGCTGGCCAAGCTTAGTGGTTACTTCATCCATTTCCTTCCTGAGACTCGGTTTAGCCTCAACTGTAAGTACAAAACAAGGCAACATTATCAAATGATCTCATCTTAATTTGTTGTATATCAGCAAGTCTGATGATATGCCTATCGGCTTCACGGCGTTAGATTGATATTCTATTTGTGGTAGCCTGAATAAATCCGGTTCCTCACCGCTCAGTTTGGTCTTGATGCATGTGGCCGTCCTGCGGGGTCTGCTGATTCCAGTCTCGTTCTCAGCAAACACTCTGAACTCGTACTCGGTGGCCTCGGACAGTCCCACCATGGTGAACTCCTTTTCCTTCAGCCTCTGCTTGTTGCACTTCTTCCAGGTGCTCTCGATAGACTTCCTGTACTCCACCCAGTAGCCCAGGACCTCCTTTCCGCCGTCACACTCTGGAGCTTGCCAACGGATTTTAATGAAGTTGTTCATCACGTTCACTTGGTCAATCTCGCCTGGTTGGCTCGGCTTGTCTGGAAGAAAAGGAGTAAGTCAGTTCAATTCAAAAGGCTTTGTTGTTATTCACATACACTGGTTGATTAAAACATTATTACTACTTTAATATTAATGGTACGAGAAGATGACTCACCAAACGGATCCTTGCATGTGACAGGCTCAGACTCAGGTCCAGACGGGCTCTCTCCGATGTCATTGACGGCAACGACGCGGAACTGGTAGTCGGCTTCCGGGGTGAGTCCGGGCAGAGTGAACATGGTGGAGGTGATCTGAGTCTCATAGCGAGACCACGTTTCAGCAGATACCTTCTTGTACTCGATGAAGTAGCCCCTAATGGCAGAACCGCCGTCGTCCTTGGGTCTGGACCACGCCAGAGCCACAGAGCTCTTGGTGACGTCCATGATCTCTGGTGGGGTACTTGAAGGCTCAGGGGCACCTGGTTTGAATAATGCAGATGAGATATTGAATTATCTCATTTTAGTGTCTTGTAACAATATACTATTGTGTTCTAATCCCACGTTATGAGGAAACTAAACTGGAGTGTTGCATTGTGGTTCCTTCCTGTCTTCATTGGTTGCTGATCTATCTAGAAGTTTGTAGCTGAATCTACTGATGAATTCATTGTAAATGACTCTGGAGCGTCAGCTACACGCTTCAAATGTAGATGTGTACGTCCAAGAAATAACAGTGAATAAATATTGAGTCAGCGTTCTGTCTCTCTGTGTCTGTTTCTCTGTGTGTGTGTCTCTGTGTCTCTCTGTCTCTCCGTCTGTCTGTCTCTGTCTCTCTCTCTGTGTCTGTCTCTCTCTCTGTGTCTGTCTCTGTCTCTCTCTCTGTGTCTCTCTGTCTCTCCGTCTGTCTGTCTCTGTCTCTCTCTCTGTGTCTGTCTGTGTCTGTTTCTCTGTGTCTGTTTCTCTGTGTGTGTCTGTCTGTCTGTCTGTCTCTGTCTCTCTCTCTGTGTCTCTGTGTGTGTGTCTGTGTCTCTCTGTCTGTTTGTCTCTCCGTCTGTCTGTCTCTGTCTCTCTCTCTGTGTCTGTCTCTCTCTCTGTGTCTGTCTCTCTCTCTCTCTTCAGGGTGTGGTTTCTCTGAGGGAAGATACTCACACAGAGGTGTCTTGGGCACCAGCGGCTCCTCTGACTTCAGAGAAGTGCTGACACCGAAGGAGTTCTCTGCGGTGATCTTGAAGTGGTACTCGGTTCCCTCCTTCAGACCCTTGACCACCAGCTGAGTGTCCGTCACTCTGGAGTCCACGGTGTACCAGGCGTTTCTGGCTGCCTCGCGTCTCTCCACGATGTAACCCAGGATCTCCGAGCCGCCGTTGTCCACGGGGGCCTTCCAGCTCACCTTCACCGAGTTGGCCTGGACGTCTCCGAAGACCAGCGGTCCCTCGGGAGAGCTGGGGCGGCCGATGACCTTGACCTTGATCTGGGCCTTCTTCTTGCCAACCTTGTTCTCCAGGAGGAGGTCGTATGCGCCGGAGTCGCTCCTCTCAGCTCCTTTGATCACTAGCTCGCTGGCGTCCTCGGAAGAGGCGATCATGGCCTTGTCGGAGACCGCGCCGCCGTCCTTAGACCATTTGCAGGTGGGTTGTGGTTTTCCCTTGACGGGCACAGACAGTCTCACCACTCCTCCCTGTCTCACCACGTACACATCTTTGTACTTCAGCTCCAGGTCGTAGTCAGGAGATTCTACAGGACAGAGTCAGCGTTATATTCATTGGTTTTCTTGCTGCTGTATCTACTTAAATTACTCGTGTACTTACACTTTTTACCTAATCTCGTATGGACAATGAATGTGTAAATATTTAAATATAACAGGATATATAATATATAATAATAGTATAGTAATAAGGGGAGTAAATGAGTTGTTACTTCTTCCTCCTTTTCGGACGTTGTTGTTCACTTGTTTTAACTATTTTAACTATAATATCTAGATTTTATACTCACATGTTGGAGATAAAGATGTCATACTTCTTGCTATTGGCTGCGTGTGCTCTATTTGTTGCTGGGACTGTTAGAGTTGCTCTGTGCTTACCAAGCCTCTCGGTGATGCTGACTGTTCCGGGCACTTCGGCGGGTTCTCCGGAGCCGCCGGCGTTGCAGGCCATCACGCGGAACTTGAACTCCTCTCCCTGGGGCATCTTGGTCAGAGTGTATTCGCAGATCAACGAAGGCGTGGTGTTGCACTTGATCCAGGCCATGGTTCCTACCTTCTGCATCTCGATCAGGTAGCCGTCCACCCTGGCGTCTCCCTCGTCATCAGGAGGACTCCAAGCCAGCGACACAGACGACTTGGTGGTGTCTGTGATTCTGGGGTTCTGAGGGCAACCAGGTGGATCTGAGGAGGGAAAGAGTCAGTCAACTTTTCAGTCTTTCTGGGTTCCGCTTCATAAGAGATAACGCATTTAAGAGACTTTTATCTATACGTCACAAATTGCCTATAAATATGACTAAATATAGTGAAGATTATAACAGCTGATTCTGTATAACTGTACATTTGATGGATTGTGCTGTTATGCTTTCAATGTCATCTATCTATGAATTTAAACGTATTCTACCCTGTATGACATGAAGTTTTAACCACAGACTTTCTTTAAGTCTGTTCTCTCACCGATGGGATCTGTTGCCACTGCCTCTGTCTCTCTGTCTGTCTGTCTGCCTGTCTCTCTCTGTCTGTCTGTCTGTCTGTGTGTCTGTCTGTATGTCTGTCTCTCTCTGTATGTCTGTATGTCTGTCTCTCTCTCTGTCTGTCTCTCTGTGTTTCTGTCTCTGTTCTCTCACCGATGGGATCCGTTGCCACTGCCTCTGTCTCTCTGTCTGTCTGTCTGTGTGTCTGTCTGTCTCTCTCTCTGTCTGTCTCTCTCTCTGTCTGTCTGTCTCTCTGTCTGTCTCTCTCTCTGTCTGTCTGTCTGTGTGTCTGTCTGTCTCTCTCTCTGTCTGTCTCTCTCTGTATGTCTGTATGTCTGTCTCTCTCTCTGTCTGTCTCTCTGTGTTTCTGTCTCTGTTCTCTCACCGATGGGATCCGTTGCCACTGCTGATTTTGAGAGCAGACTTGGTTTGCTCATCCCTCTGGCGTTGATGGCGGTGATTCTGTGTTCGTACTCCAGGCCCTCGATCAGCCCTGTAGATCTGTATCTGGTCATGGTGA
>CABFOS010055448.1:11376-38354 GCA_900660315.1 Diretmoides pauciradiatus | reverse complement strand
AATCAAGATCAAGGAGCTGACCAAGGAATCTGCCACCATCTCTTGGGACGCGCTCCCCCGTCCACAGTGGAGGCGTCCCAAGAGATGGTGGCAGATTCCTTGGTCAGCTCCTTGATCTTGATTGGTCCAGTTGGTCCGGGAGTATCTAAAAAAACAAAAACATTTGTAGTTAAAAGTTATCACAGCTTTAATAAATCTTTCAATTTATTACAAATAATTGTAATATAATAATATACAATAAAGAATGTTTTTTGTGTATCTCACAGACTTCTTCGTTATTGTTCCGTTGTATGGAGACGACTCAGAGCTTTAGAAAACTGAGTCACAAATTTGCCAAAAAAGTCACAAACGTGAACTTTCTCAGAGATTTAACATGGGACCTTATTCTAATGTTGAACACGTACGTCACTCTGAACGTGAGCCTGAAATGCCATTAAATATCTTCATTTCATTTTCAGACTTCTTACCGTAGACTTTGACGAGAACGCTGACTTCCTGTTTCCCGGCAGAGTTCTCAGCCGTGAGGGTGTATTTTCCAGCGTCATAGCGGTGGACTTTGTCGATGATGAGTGTGGTGGCTGTGCTGGTGACCTCAATGAAGCCGCGGTTGTGGAGGTCCACGCCGGGTTTGCTCCACGTGATGGCGGGAGCGGGGCGACCGGTCACAGTGACGAACAGGCGCAGGGAGCCGCCGGCACGCAGGCAGATGGTCTTCTTCAGGTCGTCGTGCAGCTCAAAGTCCGGAGTTTCTGTGGAACAAAAGCGAATGATTTGCTCAAAATGTAAAAAAATGTCAGATGCATTATTTTTTGCTCACTACCAAAAAGAGGAAACGAAGGTTTCTGGATTCTAAGTTGTTATTTTCTTTTATTTTGTATTACTTTGTGGATACTGATGTTTATTAATGTTTTGTTGTTTTGTTAAGAATGAAGAATTATAGTAGAATATGAGTATTGTAACAGATGAAGTGTAGTTTTTCTTGTATGATAAACACAGTCTTCATCTGATCCTTTTCAAACAGTGATATAATTGTTTGTTATTGTCTTTCTATTATTTTGTTTTTAAATCATGTTCGAAATAAAGATTCATTCATTCATTCATAATGGTGATCAACACGAGAAGGAAACATTCCATTTAATAAATACTTTGTCTTCATTTGCTTTTGTTTTGTGCATTTCCAAGGGCTGAAAAGAACAGAATGGAAGCCCAACAGTACAGAAACATATTGGCTTTATGTGTGACGTACCGATCCTCTCCAGCGGCTCGGTCTCGGTGCACGGCACACTGAAGTCTCCGGTGCCATTGATGTTGATGCCAGCCACTCTGAAGCAGTACTTCTTGCCTGCAGAGAGGCCAGTCACCACATACTCTGTACCCCTCAAGGTCTTCTCATGGGCTTTGGTCCATTCCTCTGCTCCAAGTTCCTGCATCTCCAGGATGTAGCCAATCACATCAGCTCCTCCATCCTCCACAGGGCGGGACCACGCCAGGCTGATGCTGTCAGCGTGGGTGTCGGTAATACGAGGGATAGAAGGAGGAGCGGGGGTACCTGAAAGGGGACAATAGGCAGTTAAATCAGATTCATAAACATAAGCGTATTCTCCTGTTTACTGTCGGTTGCCCCAGAGAAGAGTGTCAGCTAATTGGCCAAGTACATCTTGAGTATTGGTGCAACTGAAGCAGTTTTGAAATAAATTGCGCATTTACAAGTAATTGTAGTTACTTAGAACAAAGTGGAGACTTACATGTAGGCACTCTGCAAACAACATAGAGGGAAACCTCGCTGGCTTCGCTCTCTCCGGCTTTGTTGATCGCAGTCACTCGGAACTGGTAGACGTTGCCCTCGGTCAAACCAGTCACTTTGAGCGTGGTGTCCAGGTGGGCGCCGTCTCTGTTCACTTTCACCCAGCGGGCGCTCTTCTTCTCATGTGTCTCCACCAGGTAGTGGATTATTTCACTGCCACCGTTACTCTCTGACTTCAGCCACTCAATGGTGGCAAAGTCCTTTCCTGAGGCGAGGATCTCTGGAGCGCCCGGAGGAGACGGCACCGCTACAGGAAGAGAGAGAGAGGTCATTAGAAGGTTCATGACTTATACAGACAAAGATTTGCTGACCCTTATATTCATAAGTAGGAGTGGGGGGAAATATCCCCTGTACTTACTGAATGTGTTTCTGGCGATCATGGGCTCTGATTGGAGGTAAACTCCAGCTCCGTACTTGTTGACTCCTCTGACTCTGAATAAGTATTCTGTGTTTTTAAACAGTCTGGTTATGTTGCAGGTCGGCTCCTTGCACTCAGCATCCATGATGACCCAGTTGAGCCTGTTGGTGTCACGCCTCTCCACGATGTAGTGGGTCACCTCGTCACCTCCGTCCTCGAGAGGAGGCTTCCAGCTCAGCGTGCAGGACTCCTGAGTCACTTTGCTGATTTCAATGCTGCCCGCACACACTCCAGGTGTATCTGGAAAAGGAAGAGAATCAACTAAATATCTCAGGTTCATGTAAACATCCATTCAGGTTCTAACAGGTCAGGAATTTAATAGAAAGAATTCCTGAAAACAATACCGACTCATCCCACTTACCAAGCACTTTGACGTTGACCTCAGCAGTCTTGGTTCCGCTGACGTTCCTGACGGTGAGGATGTACTTTCCAGTATCGTCTCTGTCGCAGAACTTGATGATGGCCATGGCCTTGGTGGGGGTGTACTGCAGGTGGTACTTCTCACACAGCTCCAGGTCCTTGTTTCCCTTGGACCAGCAGGACTTGGGGTCAGGTCGACCTCCCACAGCAGCATCCAGAACCAGATCTGACCCGGCTCTGACCGTCACTGTGTCGGACATGAGTTTGCTGTCCAGCTGTGCCTTTGGAGGTTCTATCGGACAGGAAATAAAACATTTCAATGGGAATTAAAATGATTACTATGATAATAAATTATGCATTTGTTGTCATCGAGTAAATTCATAGTTTTTAGCTATTGTCATCAAATTATTGAAGATAAGTTGGCTATGTCAGAAATGTGTATGATTGTGTATCTGACAAATGTATTGTATTGGCAGCGTTAAAGGGTAACTTCGGGATTGGCAGAATTTGGCCAGGAGGGAGACCTTTGTTAGCTACAAGAGGCGAAGCTGTAGCTAGTTGTGCTACAAGTGGATGCTAACACAATAACAGATCAGATCAAGCGAAAGGTAAAGAAAAACTTATAACAACAATCGGACCCGGAAAGAAGCTTTTAGAGCACGTACATTTAGGATGGAACGTGACCTGAAGGGTTACATGGCTCCACCGCTAAGCGCTCGCTTAATACTCGACCAATTTCAAACATTCTTGTTCCCATCAGTCACGTAAACACACGGCCATGGGAAAATAGGGTCCAGGTTGAAAAATCCCGGAGTTACCCTTTAATTAATTGTCAGAAATGCCCAGCTTACCAAAGTCAGTCTTGCACTGCACAGAGCCCGTGGACACGGAGGGCAAGCTGTACACCTGGTTGGCGTTCTTGGCGATGATTCTGAACTCGTAGGCCTCTCCCTCTCCCAAAGCGGTGACAGTAAAGAAGTTGTCTGTCACATTGGTATAGTTACACTTGAGCCAGCGGCCTTCACCGGTCAGGGTGTACGGCTTACGCTCAACGATGTATCCCACGATGGGACTGCCGCCGTCATTCAGTGGAGAAGACCATTTGAGGGAGACGGTGGATCTGGTAACGTTAGTGACTTCAGGTTTACTGGGTGGATCTGACAAGAGAGAAACAACAGTGTTATTTTGGATGTCCACAAACTGAGAACTCTATGTATTTGTAAACTAAACTATTTGCATAATTATAACGACAGTAACATGTGTTAACACTCACCAACAGGGTTCTGAGCGACAGCTCTCTTGGAAGCCTCGCTGGCTTTGCTCAGGCCGGCGCTGTTCATGGCATAAACTCTGAACTGGTACTCCAGACCTTCAACCAGACCTTCCACCCTGTAGTTGCACTCAAAGCATGGGAGCTTGTTCTCTCTCACCCACAGGATGATGTTCCTCTCCTTCTTCTCCAGCCAGTAGCCTGTCACCTTGCTGCCACCATCATTGTAGGGCTCCTCCCATTTGATATTCATGGTGTTGGCAGTGACACCAAAGACTGTGGGTCTTGTTGGTGGGCCAGGAGGTGCTGTATAAAAATCGAGTTTAGTCACATAAAGTATATGGCAAAACAACAAAACGGCTACAGGACATTTTGATTACACATTGTGTACTTATACTCACTGAATGGATGCTCAGCGACGATAGTCTCAGACTCAGTGGACTTGCTGACGCCAAACCTGTTTTCAGCACAGACCCTGAAAGTGTACTGCATGTACTTGGTCAGATGACTGACATGGAGGGATGTGCGCTTCACGCTAGAGTTGATCAGCTGCCAGGCAGTGGAGCCGGACTCACGCTTCTCCACAATGTAGTTGGTGATGTCGGTACCACCGTCATCCTCTGGTGGTTCCCAGTTGAGCTTGCAGGACTCAGAGGTGATAGAGGAGATCTCGATGGGTCCAGTGGGAGGACTGGGTCTACCAATGACGTTGACTTCGATAGTGAAAGTTCTTGTTCCTGCCTTGTTCTCCAGGGTCAGGTAGTATTTACCGCCATCTCCTCTCATGGCCTCCTTGACTGAGATGGTGGTTCTGTCCTTGGATACTTTGATAGAGACTCTGTCTGAGTTTTTCAGCTTCATCTCCTCCAGCTTCCAGCTAACCTTAGGAGCAGGTCTGCCGCTAATGGGAACGTCGATGGTGAAGGTGTTGCCAGACCTGCATGTGACGAGCTGGTTGGTGATCTCACTGAGGTCAGCAGCGGGTTCAATGTGGGGCTCCTTGACTAGTACAGAGGACAGAGTTTCCGTGGCTTGGCTGAAGCCAGATTCATTCTTGGCCTTCACACGGAAGTCATACTCATCACCCATGTTAAGTTTGTCAACCACATAGGTAAGGTTTTTGGTGTTTCCAACCACCATCCATTTGTCTGTACCCTTGGCTTTAGCCTCAATAACAAAACACTGGATCCGACTGCCCCCGTCGTGCACTGGTTTCGGCCAGCCCAGAGTCACAGAGCTGTCTGTAGTGTCCACGACGTCCATTCTCTTTGGCGATGCTGGCTCGGCTGTGGCGATGACGGGTTCAGTCAGCTCAAAGGCCTCACCAACACCATGGTGGTTCTCAGCTGAGACTCTGAAGAAGTATGGCACTCCCTCCAGCAGGTTCTGGATGGTGATGATCTGCTCAGTGCATTTACCACCAGACTGCTGCCAAGTGCGGCGGCTTGCCTCGCGCCTCTCTACAACGTAGTGATGGATGCGGGCTCCACCGTCATTGAGAGGAGGTTCCCAGGTCAGTGTAACTGAGCCTCTGGACACCTCCTTGAAGGCAACAGCCTGTGGAGGTCCAGGGGTGTCCATTACTTTCACAGTGAAAGTGATGTCCTTGCTGCCACTGGCATTCGCCAGGGTAACTGTGTATTTGCCTGAGTCATATCTGGTGCAGTTTTCAATGGCCATTGAACTGGAGCTATCTGTAGTGGTAATATCTGACATGACACTCAGCTCTCCATCCTCCTTCACCCACGTGGCAGTGGGAATGGGCTTTCCTCTGAAGTGGATTCCCAGACAAACTGAGCCTCCAGCCTTGATGATATGTGTCTGTTTGAAGCTGGCATCAATATCCACCTGTGGCGGTGTTAGTCTGTCCACGGCCTGAACAGGCTCTGGAATCTCCTGTGGCTCGCCATTGCCCACATGATTGACAGCTGTGACACGGAACTTGTACTCAGCATTTGTCTCCAGACCAGTCACCACGTATGTTGTTTCTGCCACCAGCTCCTCGTTGACTCGCTTCCATTCCTCCTCTTTTGCCTTCACCATCTCAATGATGTACCCCAGGATCTCCATGCCTCCGTCGTCCATAGGCCTGGTCCATTCCAGGCTGATGGAAGTGTTGGTGGAGTCGGACACACAGACCACAGAGGGCGCACAGGGGATATCCTTGGGCTCGGCAGCCTTGATAGGCATGGAGATGTTGCTGGGAGCTCCCACACCAGCATCATTCACGGCCATGACACGGAACTCATACTCCATATCCTCTGTCAGGTTGACCACCTTGTGAGCACATTCGATGATGGGCTTCTTGGTAATCACCTTGTAGAAGCGAACAGTCTTCTTCTCACGCTTCTCCAGGACATAGTACTGAATAGGGTTGCCTCCATCAGATGTGGGAGCAGTCCAGGTCAAGTTGATGCTCTCTCCTGTCACCTCAGTGGCATCAGGAGTACCTGGAGCATCAGGAGTAGCTAGGGGAAACAGTGACACTTTAGTTAGATGCAATGTGTGCAATGATGCGGAAATGTCACATTTCTTTTGTCTCCAACATTGTTATGATTGTGCGACTAATTTTCAGATTCTTTGTGCAGATTTAATGTGAGTGGTATTTGAAATGGCTCCAACATATCTGGAGATGACTGCCATATAGAGAAAATGCACTGATAAAAATGTATTGAACTTATGCTAATGAGTAGATCAACAGGGTCATATTCAGCTTTCAACTTACTGTATTGCATCTGTGCAATGATGGGACTGGAGTCCAAAGGTCTGCTCACTCCAAACTTGTTGACAGCTGAGACTCTGAACTGGTACTCGTTGGTCTTGATGAGCTTGGTGGCATTGAAGGTACAGTCCTGGCAATCATCACACATCAAAGCCCAAGAGATCTTGGCAGTCTCACGCTTCTCAATGAGGTAGTGGGAAATTTCAGAGCAGCCGTCGTTCTCCGGCGGGTTCCAGGACAGAGTGCATTTGCCCTCGGAGATGTTGCTGAAAGTGATGGGTCCCACCGGCTCCCCGGGGGTGTCTGCATCACAGAGGGAAGTAACACATGTTAGAAAACTAATAGATCTGTCTCACAACAGTAAGAACAAACGTCTGTGATATGAACAGAAATCGGACATGCGTACCTTGGACTTGCACGATGATATTCTCCTTCTTGGTTCCAGAGCCATTAGTGGCCTCTACAGTGTAAAGGCCACTGTGTGTGCGGTCAGCATCCCGGACAGACAAAGTGCTGGACCCGGCCACGTTGATGATGTCCATCATTTTCTTGGTAATCACCACATCATCTCTGTACCAGACGACCTTGGGAACAGGTCGGCCAGTGACGGTCACCTTCACCTTGATGTTGTCTCCTGCCTTGACTGTCAAACCCTCAAAGTACTCTGGACCAAACTCAATATTTGGAGCAGCTGGATGGGAGGAGAAAATGGTGAAAACTTAGAATGAGTTTTATCTGTTGTATAGTATAGTTTTGAAATACTGTTTAAAGTTTTCATTTCCCTGGAAGGTGGGAGGTGAACATCTATTGTTCTAATGAATTTCAACCAAGATCCAAACATTTAAAAAATATACAAGTTTCCCTTATTAAAAGGCAATAACCTTTATGTATCCAGGGAAAGTAAGCACACTCGCTCTTTTCCAGTGATGCTCTACACAGACCTCCTTTCCACCAACGCAAACCTGGTTCTGGTTCTGAGCTGGTGCTAGTGTCGCTTCTCAGTTGGTTCAACTTGTGAACCTTCTAAGAACCAGTTTGCTTTTCCACAGACGAGAGCAACGTCACTACGTCCCCGTATACGTCTGGACGATACCGTGTCCCACTCTGGCATCTGTGCCGGTGACACGGTGCTAACAGCTTCAAAAACGCATGTGAAATTCGCGGATGCATTTGCTAAATATGTTCATGAATTTTTTTTTCCAGTGAATATCTTAGTTCAAGCCAAGTATATTTTGTGTATATGTACGATATTTGTGAAAACCCACAAAGTCTATAAAGCATTAGCTGAAGTTGTCTGCCGGTGGTGGTTGGTCACGATAATCCCGCCCCCGCCGCTGACATAAGCGGTTCTTAGTTCTAGACCCACCAAGAGCTGCCGCCGCCCTGGAACCAGTTTTCCAAGAGTCGGTTCTTTTGTTGTCGAAACCCGAAGAACTGGTTCAAGATTAGGCACCGCTCCGAACCGGCCCTTAGTTCCCTTTGGTGGAAAAGAGGCCACAGCCACACATATTCAGCCCAGGAAACTAACCAGTACAACAGTCTTCTACTGTTGGACACTGAGCTCACATGGAGGTCATGAACTAGTGACTCCGCAGTCACAAGCACACTTCTGTAACCTCTCGGCTCCATTACTCACCATTCTCATTTCTGACCACAATGAAACCAGATGAGTTGGAAGGGGGGCTGACAACGCCAATAGCATTCCTGGCGATGACTCTGAACTCGTAGCGCTCGTTCATTGCCAGGCCAGTAACAGCATACTGGCAGTCATGCACGCTAGTCAAGTTGGCCTTGAACCAGCGGCCTTGGCCTTGGCGTTTCTCAATGCTGTAGGAGGTAATCTTGCTGCCGCCATCACGTTTGGGTGCATCCCATTTCAGTGTCACTGAGTCACTAGTCACATCAATATAGTCCGGCTGGCCGGGAGGATCTGAAAAACATGAGATTCATCATCTGAATTGTTTTTACCAAAGTGAATATTTATACTGCTATTCAAAGGAAATTACATATGGCTCAAAATTTCGGAACATTTTGAATTTCATTTCAAGGGTTTAACAGAAATATTTATTAGCAGTAGAATGTGTGAAGAGAAAAATAAATAAAAGGATGTGTTGTAGTCAGTATTCCTAATCTTCTGACCCAGCACTCACCAACAGGAGAGACCGCCATGGTGGACTTGCTCTCATCACTCATGCGGCTGAAGCCAGCATCATTCTGGGCGTAGACTCTGAAGGAGTACTCCAGGCCCTCAATCAGGCCCAAGATCCTGTACTCCCTGTTAGCTACCAGCATAGTGTTGACCTTCTGCCACATGATACTATTCTTCTCCTTCTTCTCCACATGGAAGCCCTGGATGGGGGTGCCACCATCGTAGATGGGCTGCTCCCACTGGATTGTCATGCCGTCGTTGGTGATGTTGTACACGACAGGTTTGCCTGGCGGGCCTGGAGGCCTGAACTGGTGCTTGGCAATGACCATCTGTGAAACCAGAGGCTCACTGACACCGTATCTGTTCTCAGCACATACTCTGAACTGGTACTGGACACCCTTGATCAGGTGGGGGATCTTGAATTGAGTTCCTTGTACACTGGAGCAGGCCATCTTCCAGACAGATTGGGAAGTGTCTTGCTTCTCCACGGAGTAGCAGGTAATATCTCCGCCGCCGTCATCATGAGGTTCTTCCCAGGAGATCATGATGCTGTCAGCTCTCACCTCGTCGAGGATTATGGGCCCAACAGGCTTTGATGGCGGTCCAAGAGTGATAACGTGGATGTGGAAGGACTTCCTGTTAACACTGTTGTCGAGGGTAAGGGTGTATTTACCCTCATTCTCCTTCCTGGCACTCTTGATCATTAGAATGGCTTTGCTCTGTGTCTTCTTGAAGCGGATTTGGTCGCTCTCCTTCAGAGGTAGGTTGTCTTTTAGCCATTGAACGGCAGGTCTGGGCTTGCCCTTGTATGGCAGCTCGATGTGCACATTGTGACCAAGGCGAACATTGAGGATGCCACCTGGGTAGTCTGCCAGGCAGGCCTCAGGGGTGATAATGTAGTCAATCACCTTTATAGGCCCAACCTCAACAAAGTCACCCTGTCCCTTCTCATTCTTGGCGGCAACTCTAAAGAACATGTTTGAGTGCTCCTTAAGTTTCTTGACTTCAAAGTCACACTGTTTGCTGGTTCCTCCCAATGACCATTGCTCCTCATCTTTAAGCCTCTTCTCAATGACATAGTCAGAAATGATGCTGCCGCCATCATAATCAGGCTTTAGCCACTGTAGAGTGACAGAAGTTTTGGATGAATCCTTCATAGATACCTCCTTGACAGGTCCTGGGGTCTCTGTAGCCTTCACTGGCTCAGCTGTGTCACATGGATCACCAGCACCATTTTCATTCTCTGCTGCCACACGGAAGAAGTAGGATGTCTTCTCTGAGAGGTCTTCAATGGTGTATGTTGTGTCAGTGCATTTGGTTGTCACAGCAGAATAAACTCTCTTGGAGGAGTCTCTCTTCTCAATGATGTAGTTTGTGATCTCGGCACCGCCGTCAAGGAGCGGAGGTTCCCAGCAAAGAGTGACCTTTCCACGTGTCACGTCCTTCAGCACCAGGTTCCTGCACTGAGCTGGAGAGTCCTGGACCTTCACGGACAGGGTCAGCATTTTGGCCTCTCCCACACCATTCTCAATCTTGACTGTGTACTTGCCAGTGTCGAGCCTGGTCACCTCACGCATAACAAGGACTGAGGTAGTGTCTGAGTGGTGGAACTCATATTTGGGGTCATTGTTGATGCATTCCTCTCCCTTGCTCCAGGAGGCGGTGGGAGCAGGCCTTCCCTTTAGAGGAACAGACAGCTCCACGTCTCTGCCCGCTTTCACGATGTAATGAGTTCTCATGGCCACATCTGGGTCGACCTGGGCCTCCTCTGTAAAAAACATACAAACATGAATTCGTAGATGCATGAATAATGTGTTTATGTCATGAAGTACGGTTATCATTCACTGACACTGCTAAGAAAGAACAACTCTGTCATCAAGCATTGCCTATGCTTCTGGAAAGTTGAAATGTGTTTAATGTACCCAAAATGTCCTTAGCCTGCACAGGCTCGGTCATCTCTAGGGGTTCTCCCCGGCCAGCACAGTTAACAGCAGAGACTTTAAAGAAGTAGTTGACATCTGGCTTCAGGTCATGGACTGTGTACTCTGTCGTCTTGACCTCTCCCCTGGAGGTAATGAGGGCCCATTCCTCCTCTCCATCAACCAGCTTTTCTACCATGTAGCTGGTGACCTCACTGCCTCCATCCCATTCCGGCTTGGACCAGCCCAGGGTAATGGATGTCTTGGTGGAGTCAACCACCTTCAGCTTGCAAGGCTCATCTGGTGGATCTGATGGGTAGAAGGTATAGGTTAGTTACAGAAAGAGGGTGTACATGTTACTAGGAGTGGTCATCGTCTCCTGGTTTCAGTAGTTTTCTGTATGGATAGATAGAGCCTGAAATAATAAATACAGTTTAATTGACATTGCAAATACACAGTTAACTAAACAGAAATAAAGAATATCACTATAAACCACAAGAAAATCTAGTAAATTAATCTGTGAGGGTTTGTTGGGTTCCAAAAGTGGAGTTTAATGTTTGTCTTTGTTTATTGTTGTAATAGGACCTTTGGATGTGAATATCAGTGCCCTTACCAACGGGGTCAGCAGCCTTATAGAAGTCAGACACCTCAGAGAGTGGTCCTTCTCCAGCTTGATTGATGGCACAGACGCGGTACTGGTACTGGTTTCCTTCTGTCAGGTGGTAGACAGTTTGTTTGATGTCAGTGATGGGATCTTTGTAAACTCTGATCCAGCGCAGGCTCTTCTTGTCACGCCTCTCCAGGTAGTAGCCAGTAACAGCACTGCCTCCATCTACACCGGGTTTGTCCCATTCAACAACCATGGTGGTTTTGGTGGTAGCGGTCACCTCAGGAGTACGAGGCTGCCCAGGAGTCACTGTGCAAAGGAATCACAAATATGTTAAGGAAATGTGAAGCACATAACAATAACAACACTGTCCAAAAAGGGAACAAAACATGTGAAAATTAACATTAACAAATCATAAGGAAAAAGCAATGTAATGGTGAACTCGTTTGTTGTTCAATCAAAGTGTGATTATAAAATCTGCTTCAGATTAGGGCGATGTCGACCACATTGATGATGAACGATGTCCACACTGAAACATTGCGATGGACGATGACATACTACAATTACTACATGTATATCCAGACCCCTTTACTGTACAACTACTACAGGTATATCCAGACCTCTTTACTGTACAACTACTACATGTATATCCAGACCACGATGGGCGATGTCAGCGTTCATCGTTCGATGTCACCGTCCCTACTTCATATTAGTCCATAGAGTGAAATATTCACACGTTTACTATTCATATTTTATCATAATTCTAAAGCTTAATTTTGTAGTTTGACATACAAACCACTTACCAAAGGCATTTTTGGCAACAACTGTCTCAGACTCCAGAGGTTCTCCAACTCCATACTTGTTGACACCCATGACACGGAACACATACTCGTTTCCTCGCACCAGTTTGCCGACCCCGACGTGGGTCTGCTCAAGGTGGTCTGAGACGGTGGACCAGACCATCCGGCTGGTCTCACGCCTCTCAACAATGTAGTGGGTCACCTTGGAACCGCCCTGGTCGGCCTCAGGCACCGGCTCCCAGCTCAGGAGGATCTTGTCTGCTGTGACGGAGTTGAAGGTGATGTTGCCAGGTGGGGATCCAGGTTTGTCTAGAGAGGGTAAAAAGATAGAGCACAAGAAAACACAAATAGAGGGATGATGTGAGATTGCATTAAATAAGAACATCTCTTAAAATTGATTTACAAAATTAGATGAATATGACATTGAAATACCTAGAATTTCAATCCTGATGGAAGCAGATGCTGAACCCAGAACATTCTTGATCTTGATGTCATATGTGCCTGTGCTGAGGCGAGTTGCATCCTTGATCAAGATACCAGAATAATCAGTGGTGTTCTCAACAGACACTGTAGAGGTGGTCACCAGCTCCTTTCCATCCTTCACCCACTCAATGGTTGGCAGAGGCTTGGCAATGATCCCTACTCGGAGCTTTATAGACTCTCCAGCCTTGTATTGAACCACATCCAGATATTCTGGGGGCAGATCAATAGCCGGGGCACCTGAGAGATGATAGATAATATTAGCAACAAATAAACCCCCACTGTCAATCAGAGCGTTTAAATATGGACAAAACAATGATAACTTACCGCAGGAATCAACACAAGTGACTGGGCCAGCAATAAGAGATGGGTTGCTGACTGACCCAACAGCATTCTTTGCGTAGACTCTAAACTCATAAGACTCATCCTGGTTAAGTCCAGATACAGTGAAGCCCATTTCAATGATGTTAGTGAAGTTGGCCTTCACCCATCTGCCATTGGGAGCCTCTCTCCTCTCCATGCTGTAGCCGGTAATCTTGCTACCACCATCGAATGGAGGCCTCTGCCAGACCAGGCTGACAGAGTTCTTAGTGACCTCTGTGACGCGGACGTTCGCTGGGGGCTCTGCAAAATAAACATTGAAAATGACAATAGATGATTAAGTGAAGAGATTTTGTCATTGTGAGGTTTTTGATTTACATAACTCAAGCCTGGGATCACCTCCATTGCTCAACGCAGATTTAGTGTGTGACTCTTATTTATTGTACTTGAATTTACTTATTGTCATTGCATCTCTGTAAATTCACCTGATCTCACCTTTAACCAGCTATGATTACGCCTTTAAATCAAACTGCTCAACCCATATTTGAAATGATCACAACTCAGCAGACATTGATAACTTGGACATGGAGATCCAACACTAAATACTTACCACAGGCATCGATAGCCAGCACCTCCTCAGATGTTTTGCTGGGCTTTCCGATACCAGCTGCATTCTCAGCTGCCACCTTGAACTCGTAGATGTGGCCGGGGCAGACGTTGGTGACCCTCAACTGATGTGCTGGGATGGCCGTCTTGTTGACCTTCTGCCAGAGAACGCTGCTCCTCTCCTTCATCTGGAGGTGGTATCCAATCACAGTGTTTCCACCGTCAGCCACTGGTTCATGCCAGCAGACAGTCAAGCTCTCTCTGGATACGAAGCTGACCCATGGTGTGGATGGAGGTCCAGGGATGGCTTGAATGGACAAAATTACATTGGTTAGTAATTCTGATTATTCAGAAAGATTCATCCGATTGTCAGAATCAGTGGGAATTTGCTCAAATTTGACAAAGGTAATATTTGATTATTTCTTTCTCCCCACATTTTTCTCTAAATTCATACTCATTACTCAATATTATCAGCTAATATCCCATCCTTCATGCCACCTTAAATATCCTCTTGGTGTAACTTAAATATGTTTCTCTCTGTATCTGTATCTCTCTGTAAATAGATTGAATGAATAGTTATTTCTCCACAACACATGGTAAAAGGATCAGTTTCACTGTTAAAAGGCATTAAAATGAAGTGGCTTACTGTATGGAAGCTTGATGGTGATTGATTTGGTGTCAATGTGGTCGCTGATGCCATAGCGATTCTCAGCCTTGATTCTGAACTGATACTCCTCTCCCTTTGTCAGCTTGGTCACCTTAATTGCGTTTCTGGCAATGTTAGTGGAAACCTCCGTCCAAGCGGGAGTGCTGGTCTCTCGCCTCAGGACAACATAGTTGGTAACGGGGCTGCCGCCGTCATACTCTGGTGGAGCCCATTTCAGACGCACTGTGGTTTCTCCAACCTCTCCGACCTCGACTGGGCCGACGGGAGGTCCAGGTCTGTCCAGCACAATGAAGATGATGAAGATCTTGGTGGTACCGCCCACATTGGAGGCAGTGACTTCATATTTGCCAGCATCGCTTGCAGTGCTCTCATTCAGGGTGATGATGAGGCTCTCTGGGGTCACCTCTGTGAGCAGCCTCTTGGATCCCTTGATGACAACGTTGTTCTTAGACATAGTGACTTTAGGCATGGGCCTGCCGGTGAGAGGAAGCTCAAAGGTCAGGTTGAGGCCTGCTCTTACATAAACTGTGTTATTGGGGTAGTTCTTCAGGTTGAACTCTGGCGCCTCTGTTGAAAGAAAAATGACAGTAATGTGATAAGTAATGTTACCCTAAAACCAGCAGCATTTCATCAACTATTTGCTTGATAAATGATAATAACCCTAAACAGGAATGTAGCTTTTTTTAAATGCTGCCTTATATAACCAATAATCAAAGGTTAATATTTTAACCAATCACAACTATTATCATGGTTAACATACATAAAGTATGGAGAAATACATGGTACTTCAGCTGCTTAACCCTGGACATAAAGTAGTGAAATAACAACATGTTCAGCGGTAGAAGGGCAGTATTCTGTAGGCGTTTCCTGAGTTATGTATGGTGAGTGGACTTAGCTTACGGCTCAGCTGTCCTTCAGTCACATCTACATGTGACTATATGCAACTGCATACATCGTTTTTGATGATTTGCTGCATAATTCTGAGACTTTACCATTTTCCCCATGTTCTGTGAACGTGTTTCATGTGAAAAATGACACGATTGGAGAATGGTGGTAAAGCTCGAGATCATACCTTGTATTTCCTTGACAACAACAGGTACAATCATCTCCTTGGGTTCACTGAGTCCAGCATGGTTCTCAGCCCGGACTCTGAAAAAGTACTCGGCCCCCTCCCTCAGGCTCTTGATGGTATGGGTCATGGTCCTCACAGTGGCGCACTTCACCCACTTGGTCTGTCCCTTCTCCAGGGCGTCAATGAGGTAACCTTTCACTCTGCTCCCGCCGTCGTATTCTGGTCTGGTCCATGCAATTGTAATGCTGTCCTTGGTAACATCTGCAACTCCAAGTTTCATGGGTGGGCTTGGCACCTCTGTAAAGTAGACAGATATAGCATTTTAACGGGTTTCATGAAAATGGAGAAGATTGTAAACATTTTGTATTATCATTAAAACTATTTGACTATATTAAAATCATTCAATTTAATATGTTTTACCTGTAATCTTTGTGCCATTCTTGGCCTCCTGAGGGACCCCCACTCCGTACTCATTTTCTCCAATAACTCTGAAATAATACATGGCTCCCTCCTGCAAGTCTTCCACTTTGTAGGACTGCATGTGGCAGTTGTTGGTCACAGTCACCCAGGCCTTCTTACTGGCCTCACGTTTCTCAACATGGTAGGCTTTCACTGCATCTCCACCATCATTCTCAGGAGCTTCCCAAGTGAGGGTTGCAGAGTCCCTGGTCACTGCTGTAACCTTCACATTGACAGGAGGTCCAGGAGAGTCGAGCACCTTGACCACCAGGGGCAGTGTTGCTGTTCCCAGTGGTGACTCAATGGTGACAGAATACTCTCCAGAGTCATTTCTTGTTGAATTCTCGATGGTCAGTGTAGTGCTGGATTCTGTTGATTCAATGGTTCCTCTAACCTTGAGATCAACACCCTCCTTGGCCCATGCCACTGACGGTACAGGTTTGCCCTTGAATGGTACATTCAGAGTGAATGCCATGCTATGCTTGATGAGAAGTGTCTTGCGCAGGTCAGTGTCAACGTCGAATGATGGCTCTGCAGTTCTGTCCATCACCACAGCGGCATCCGAGTACAAGCTACGTGTACTGTTGCCAACCTTGTTGAGTGCCTTAACACAGAATTCATATTCTGCATCTGTCTTCAATCCAGTGACTGTGAACTCTAGACTTTTGGTGAGAGGAATGGCTTCAATCCATCTTGCTAGCTCTTCAGGTGATTCAGGCACTTCCTCTTCCTCGTCATACTCTTCCTCTTCTGTTTCATCCCCCTCTGGTTCTGGTTGGCGGATGTAGTCTCTGTATTCTACACTGTATCCGAGGATGGGAGCGCCACCGTCAGATGTTGGTGGTTTCCAGAGAATGGTCACAGTGTCCTTGGTTGAATTGACAATCTTTGGCTTGGTTGGGCGTGAAGGAACAACCAGAGCATCTTGTGCTCTGGATGATGCAGATGGGTCACTTGAAGGACTCAGGCCAGCAGCATTCTCAGCATAGACTCTGAAGTCATATTCACAACCTGTGCGCAGTTTATGTGCTACTGTGGTGCATTCGACCACTGGCTCTCTGTTCACACGGACCCAGCGCATGCCTGTCTTCTCACGGCGCTCAATTATGTATCCTGTGATGGGAGTGCCCCCATCACTGGCTGGCTTGCACCAAGTGAGGGTCATTGAATCCCCAGTTACAGCAGTGACCTCAACACTAGTAGGAGCAGAGGCAAATGTGTATGGATGTGTAACCTTTACAGCATCACTCTCCAAGGGCTCGCCATGTCCATGCTTGTTGACAGCCAAAACCCTGAAGATATACTCATTGCCCTTGAGCAGTCCTCTGACCTTGTAATAGGTTTGTGTGAGGTCTCCAGTCACCAGTGTCCATGCAAGGCGGCTGGTTTCACGCTTCTCGACAATATAATGTGTGATCTCAGCACCACCAGCCTCCTGAGGTGGACCCCATGACAGAGTGCACTCTTCGGCTGTGAGACCTGTGATCTGCAGAGGTCCTGCTGACGGCCCTGGCTTAGCAAGTATCACACAGTTGACTGGCATGGTGACTGTTCCGGCAATGTTCCGCAGAGTCAATGTATACTGGCCAGAATCTCTTCTGATGCAATCCTTCACAATGACAGAAGTGCTGGTATCTGTTGAAACAATCTGAATTCTGGCTCTCAGCTCAATTTCCTTGCCATCCTTGGTCCAGGAAATGACAGGAGCAGGGCGTCCAGCAAGATCAGCATTGATCTTTAGGGTTTCTCCTGCCTTCACTACCACTGTGTCTCTAAATTTGACGTCCATCATGATGCGTGGTGGGTCTACATCATCCTTGACAGTGATGGAGCCAGTGTTGTCAGATGGATCGCTGAACAGTCCAGCTGCGTTCTTAGCAATGATGCGGAAATCATACTGGCTGTTCTCTGTGAGGCCGGTCACATCATAGTAGGTCTCTGGCACATTGGTGAAGTTGCACCTTGTCCAGCGCCCTGCAGGGAGGTCTCTGCATTCAATGATGTAGCCAGAAACCTTGGCTCCACCGTCATACTCGGGTTTAGCCCAAGACAGGGAGACAGATGTCCTGGTAACAGCAGTGACCACAGGTGTGCCTGGAGGGTCACATGGATCTCGGGCTGCAACAGCTTCACAGGCCTTGCTGCATTTACCAATACCAGCAATGTTCTCAGCATAGACGCGGTACTCATACATCATGCCCTCCTCTATGTTAGTGACTTTGAATTCTGTGTCTTTGATCATGCCTCTGTTCATCTTTGTCCACAATATACTAGCACGCTCCTTCCTCTCCAGATGGTAGCCCAGAACAGTACTACCTCCATCAGTGACAGGCTCATTCCAAGTCACCAACATAGAGGACTTAGTGGCCAGCTTCACTATAGGAGTGGAAGGAGGACCAGGTTGCTTGAAGTTGTACTGGGCAGTGATTCCAGGCGAATCCAGATGCACACTCTTTCCATAACGGTTTACAGCATAGATGCGGAACTGGTACTCTGCTCCATGTGTCAGGCGGCTGGCCTTGAAAGCTGTTCTGGCAACATTGCCTGCTACCATCTGCCATTCTTGTGAATTTGTGTCTCTCTTCTCCACTATATAGCTACTGATGGAACAGCCACCGTCATAATCTGGTGGAGACCAGGACAGTGTTATGCTGTCTGAGGTCACAGTATCCACCTTAATAGTTTTAGGTGGACCTGGTTTATCCAAGACAACAATGCCAATATCTGCTGTGACTGTGCCGCCTGTGTTGGCCAGGGTGATCTCATATTTGCCAACATGCTCTCTGCCTGCCTCCTTGATGGCAATCTTGGATGATGTTGCAGTGTTCAAAATGGTCACTGATGAGGTTTGCTTCAGAGGAAGGCCATCCTTCTTCCAGGATACAACAGGCTTAGGCCTGCCTCTAATTGGGATCTCAACCGCGAGGTCCTCTCCAGCCTTCACAGTATATGTGGTGAACAGCAAGTTGACAGTGGGCTCAATTGCAATATCCTTTGCAACCACAGGCACTCCAAGATCCTTAGGCTCACCTTTTCCCTTCTCATTGATTGCTATAACTCTGAATGAATAGGCTTCATTAGTAGTCAGATTAGGAATAGTTGCTTCGGGCACCTTGACTGTACATGCTGTACCCCATTTATCACCACTCTTAGGTTTGAACTCTACGTTGTAGCACATGACTTTGCTTCCGCCATCATGAGCAGGCTTCTCCCATGCAAGTGACACGCTGGTCTTTGTGACATCAGTGACAGTAACTTTGCTTGGTGGCAGAGGCACCTCAGACACTTTGACTTCTTTGGTTTCAACCATCTGTCCTTGGCCATATTCATTAACAGCACAGACTCTGAAGTAGTACATTCCACCCTCAGGCAGCTCTTCAATCTTGAATGAGGTGGCTGTGCAATTTGTGGCCACAGAAGTGTAGGCCTTCCTGACAGACTCTCTCTTCTCGACAATGTAGTTTGTAATTTTAGCACCACCATCAGTGAGTGGGGTATCCCAGGCAAGAGTCACTGAGTCTTTCGTGACTTTCTTGACAGTAAAGTTCTGTGGTGCACTTGGTGTATCCAGAATTCTGACAGCAACAATGGCAGATTTGGTACCACTGCTGTTCTCCAGCATCAGTGAGTATTTTCCACTGTCGAAACGGTTGACATTGTCAATGACGAGCATAGTGTATGAAGTAGTGGCTTCAATCACAGCACGCTCAGTGAGAACACCCTCCACCTTCTCCCATTTCACAGCAGGTTCGGGCCTCCCTCTGATGGCGACAAACAGGCGCAGAGTTCCACCAGCACGGACAGATACTACCTTTCTGAGCTCAGCATCCAGCTCAATCTCTGGCGCCTCCACCTTTTCAGACAGGACCACCGTGCCATGAACATTAGCAGCCTCTCCCACTCCCTCTGAGTTGATGGCACAGACACGGAACTGGTACTCTCCACCCTCCTTAAGGTCTGTGATAGTCAGTTTAGTGGCTTGAATGCCAGTGGGTGGAGTGCACGTGGTCCATTCTTTCTCAGCTGGTGCTTCTATGGATGGTGCTACTTCTGCCTGCTCTGTTGGTTCTGGCATTGGTGTATACTCCCTCATTTCAACAATGTAGCCCTTGATATAGGCACCACCATCAGAGTCAGGTTTGCCCCAGGATAGAGATGCAGAGGACTTGGTGTAGTCTGTCACCTTAGGATGGTGTGGAGGTCCAGGTGGTGTGGTGGCATCACATGCTCTGTAGAATAGGGATAGTTCACTAAGATTTCCCATTCCAGCCTCATTTTCAGCAGCGACGCGGAACTCATAAAAGTGATCTGTCATAAGACCCGTGACTTTGAAGTGGGTGTCAGTCAGCTTCTGACGGTTGCACTTGGTCCACCTTACCCCATCCTTATCACGCTTCTCAAGGTGGTAGCCATCAATGTCAGCTCCGCCAGTTTGCTCTGGTGCAGTCCATGACAGCACCATGCAGTCTTTTGTAATATGACTTGCCTCTGGGGTTCCAGGGGCACTAGGTGGCTTGTATGGATTGCGTGCAATGATGGGTTCAGTCTCCAGATAATCACCAGCACCATATTTGTTGACTGCCCTAACTCTGAACAGGTATTCATTTCTAGCCATCAGGTTGGTGACTTTGTAGTTCAGTGCCTGGATATTAGGTGCAGCCACTGTCCAGGACAACCTGCTGGTCTCTCTCTTCTCCAGGATGTAATGAGTGACGTTAGCTCCACCATCCAGAGTTGGCTCAGACCAGGAAAGGAAGCACCTGTCCGCCATGACTCCAGTCACCTTGATGGGTCCAGTGGGAGGACCTGGTTTATCCAGGACCTTAACAGTGATGGGGAAGGTCTTCACACCACCCAGGTTTTTGAGGATGAGGTCATAGTGGCCACTATCCAACTTGGTGACATCCTTGAAGGTTATGGATGCACATTTCTGTGTGTTTTTCACTTCAATGCGCAGGGTTTTGTCCATCTCCTTGCCCTCCTTCAGCCAGAGAGCATCCGGAACTGGTTTGCCATAAATGTCTGCATAAAGGTGTAGGTGATCTCCAGCACTGACAACAATGACATCCTTGTATTTGGGATCCATGGAGGCCCTTGGTGGTTCAATCTCATCAGTAGCAGTGATAGGTCCAGATGTGTCAGATGGCTGACTGAAGACTCCAGCTGCATTTCTAGCAATGACTCTGAATTCATATTGTTCCTTCTCTGTCAGCCCAGTGATGGTATATTCAGTATCAATGACATTAGTGAAGTTCGCTCTTATCCAGCGTCCCTCAGGGGAGGCCAAATCTTTCCTTTCCACCACATATCCGTTCACTTTGCTGCCACCATCATATTGAGGCTTAGTCCACTGAATCTTAATAAGGTTCTTAGAAATAGTTACAGCTTCAGGAGCACCAGGAGGATCGCACGGGTCACGAGCAACAATTGAATCAGACACTTTGCTGCATCTGCCAACGCCAACAATATTTTCAGCATAGACCCTGAATTCATATCCAATACCCTCTTCAAGATTGCAGATCTTGAACTGAGTATCAGTAATGAGTGTCTTGTTCAGTTTGTTCCACAAGATGCTGCTTCTCTCCTTGCTTTCCAGATGGTAACCAATAACTGTGCTGCCACCATCAATAACTGGCTCATTCCATTCAATGATCATCATTTCCTTGGTTGCAGACTTGGCACGTGGTGTTCCTGGAGGCCCAGGTGGTTTGTATGGATACTGCACAACAATGGCCTTGGAGTCCAGATGTGCACCCTTTCCATATCTGTTTTCAGCTATGATTCTGAACTGGTATTCTGCACCAGTTTTTAGCTTGGTGATCTTGCAAGCTGTCCTAGCAAGCTGTGCGGTGACTGTCTGCCAAGCTGTGCTGGAGGTGTCTCTCCTCTCCACTATATAGTTTTTTACCTGGCACCCACCTGTGTACTCAGGAGGCTGCCAGGAGAGATGGACGAAGGTGTTGCTCACCTCAATAACCTTGACAGGACCAGTTGGTGGGCCAGGCTTATCAAGAATAATTATGCCCACATCCTCAGTGATTGTGCCAGCAGTATTGGTTGCTGTAATGGTGTATTTGCCAAAGTCCTCTTTGCTTGCCTCTGTAATCTGAATGCCAGTTGTTGTGGCAGTCTTAACTGTATTGACTCTGGATGTCACCTTCAGGGACTGACCATCCTTGGTCCACGTGACACTAGGTTTGGGCCTGCCCAGCACAGGGAATTCCAACTTGAGATCTTTTCCAGCTAATACACTATAAGTGTTGAATTGCATTTTAATGCTAGGCTCAATGGTCATGTCACTGGCAATGACAGGCGCAGCAAGTGGCCTGGGCTCACTCTTTCCTTTCTCATTGTAAGCAATAATACGGAATAAATATTCTGTTCCAGCAGTAAGGCCTGTGACAGTGCCCTCGCATGTCTTTGTATTTGTTGCAACTCCCCACTTATCTGTGCCCTTAGGCAGCATCTCAATCAGGTAGCCCCCAATCCTACTTCCTCCATCATGCTCAGGTTTATCCCAGGCCAGAGAGGCACTGGCTTTGGTGACATCAGTGAGGAAGACTTTTCCAACAGGCAGTGGTACTTCAGAGGCCTTGGAGGCTGCCTTGGTTTCAACAGCCTGACCGATTCCAGATTCATTCTCTGCCATGACTCTGAAGTAATACATAGCACCTTCAACCAGGTTCTCAACCTTGAATGTTGTCTTGGTGCATTTTGTGGATACATTGGCATATGCCTTCCTGGTTGATTCACGTTTGTCAACGACATAGTTTTTGATCTTGGAACCTCCGTCAATCAATGGTGCATCCCAGACAAGAGTGACAGAGTCCTTCCTAATGTCTTTCACAACAAGGTTCAGGGGGGCACCAGGTGTATCCAGGACTTTGACAACCACAAACTCAGACACAGAGCCACTGCTGTTGGTCAGGGTCAGGGTATATTTCCCTGAGTCATTCCTGTCGCATGAGTCAATGGACAGCTGGGTGTAGTTCAGAGCCTTCTCAACGACTGCCTTCTCCGTCAGGTCACCCTCATCCTTAGTCCACTTGATCTCAGGAGTTGGCCTGCCCTTGAATGGAATATGGATTCTAACTGATCCTCCAGCTTTCATAGTGATGCCCTTCCTCAGCTCAGAGTCCAAGTGGATCTGTGGTGGGTCCACCCTCTCCTCTGGCTTAGCTGTTCCAGAGATAGCAGCTGGCTCACCAACCCCCAGTTTGTTCAAAGCACACACCTGGATCTTGTATTCCTGACCCTCAGTGAGTTTGGTAACTTCATATTTGTTGACACGCAGGCCAGTGGGTGGAGTAACCATGGTCCACTGCTCTTCCTCAGCCTTAGAGACTTCTACAATGTATCCCTGGATGGCAGTGCCACCATCAGACAGGGGCTTGCCCCATGAAACTGTGATGGAGCTCTTTGTGGAGTCAATCACATTCACATATGCTGGAGCACCAGGCTTGTACTTAGGATCACATGCCTTGTAGTATGAAGTTGGCAGGCTTGTTTCTCCAACTCCAGCCACATTCTCAGCAGCCACTCTGAACTCATACTCATGGTCAGTGGTGAGGCCTGTCACTCTGAAGGAGAGGTCAGTCACCTTCTGCCTGTTGCATCTGGTCCATCTGATTCCAGCTCTGTCCTTCTTTTCAATTATGTAGTTTGTGATCTCACTGCCACCGTCACTCCCAGGGGCAGACCAGGTGATGGTCATGCCATCATGGGCAATATTGGACACATCCTCGATGTGAGGTGGACCAGGAGGAACAAATGGTGTCTTCATGATCACTCCTTCTGACTGTAAAGGCTCACTGACACCATAACTGTTGACCGCCATGACACGGAAAATGTACTCATTGCCTTCCAGCAGTTTGGTGACTTTGTAGCATGTGGTGTCACAGCTGTTGGAAACAACAGTCCAAGCTAGACGGCTGGTCTCTCTCCTCTCAATGAGGTAGTGTGTGATGGCTCTGCCACCATCATGCAGAGGGGCACGCCATGCCAGTGTGCATCTATCCTCAGCTACTCCAGTGACGTGGAGAGGTCCTTCACATGGGCAAGGCTTGTCCAGGACCACAACCTTGAATGGAACAGTTTCAGTACCAGCTACATTTGCCAACTGAAGAGTGTAAAGTCCACCGTCAATTCTGACAGAATCCTTAATGACAATCATGGCATGGTTTTCTACATTTTTTATCTCCAGTCTGAGTGTATTCTCAACTGGCTTCTCGTCCTTAAACCACTGGATTGTGGGCAGTGGCTTGCCATGGACATCAGCGTCAAGTTTGAATGTCTCTCCAGCATTGATGACAATTGTCTTGGTGAATGCAGGATCAATGGAGAATTTGGGTGCCTCCACCTCATCACTTGCAACAATTGGTCCACTGTTGTAAGATGGTTTGCTGATGGTGCCGACGGCATTCTTAGCAATGACTCTGAAGTCATACTGTGTGTTTTCAGTCAGGCCAGTGACAGTGAACTGGGTCTCAATCACATTTGTGAAGTTGGCCCTTATCCAGCGGCCCTCTGGCAGATCACGCTTTTCCACAGTGTAGCCAGTAATATGACTGCCACCATCATACTCAGGCTTGGTCCACTGAAGGACAATGGTGTCTTTGGTGACATGGATGGCTTCTGGTTCGCCGGGAGGATCACATGGGTCACGGGCAAAGCAGCCCTCTGAGATCTTGCTACACCTACCAATACCAACAATATTCTCAGCTGAAACTCTGTATTCATATTCAATACCCTCCTCCAAGGGATAACTCTTGAAACTTGTCTCGACAAGAAGTGCCTTATTGATCTTGACCCAGAGGATGCTGTTTCTCTCTTTCCTTTCAAGATGATAGCCGAGGACAGGGCTGCCTCCATCTGCGACAGGCTCCTGCCACTCAACAATCTGGTGGTCCTTAGAAAGAGAGGAGATGGAGGGAGTGCCTGGTGGCCCTGGCTCTCTGTATGGGTACTGAGCAGCCACGGCAGATGAATCCAGACCATAACTCTTGCCATAGCGGTTCTGAGCAATGATCTTGAACTGGTACTCAGCTCCTGTCTTCAGCCTAGGCACTTTGATTGTAGTTCTGGCACAACTGATGCTGACATTTTCCCATGTTGTGCTAGTAGTATCTCTCTTCTGCACAATGTAGTTGGAGATCTGGCAACCACCATTGTGTTTTGGTGGGTCCCAAGAAATAGTTACACTCTGTGTTGTGATTTCATCAAATCTCACAGGGCCAGATGGTGGACCCGGCTTATCAAGAACGATGATTTCAACCGATGTGTCCTTCTTTCCAGCTGAGTTAGCCACATGTATGCTGTACATGCCACCATCATCACCTGCTGCCTCCTTGATGCACAGTGTTGTATGTGTCAGTGTGTTGATAATGTTGACTCTGGTAGTGAACTTCAGATTAGCACCATCTTTAGTCCATGAAATTGTTGGTTTAGGACGTCCAAAGATAGGTATGTCAACATTCAGGTCTTTGCCCACCTTGACACTGTAGCTGCTGAATGCTGGTCTAATGTCTGGCTCAAAGACCAAGTCCTTGGCCATCACTGGACTAGCAAGGACTTTTGGGTCACTCTTTCCCTTCTCATTCATGGCTGTGATTCTAAACAGATACTCATCTCCTTGGTTCAGATTGGAAACAGTTGCCTCCATTGTCTTGAATGTGTTAACACCAGACCATTTATCCTGGCCCTTAGCCTGCACCTCAAGTAGGTACTGCATGACTCTGCTGCCACCATCATACTCAGGCTTCTCCCAGGCCAAAGAAATGCTGGTTTTGGTTTGGTCAGTAACAAGCAAGTTCTTTGGTGACTGAGGTACCTCTGAGACCTTTAGAGGATCAAGAGTTGCTGCAGGCATGCCAACACCATGTGCATTTTCAGCAAGGACTCTGAAGTAATAACTGCAGCCCTCCTGAAGTGATTCAATCTTCCATGAAAGTGCATGGCAATTTGTTACCACAGCTGTATATGTTTTGCGTGTGCTCTCCCTCTTTTCAATAATGTAGTTTTTGATCTTGGATCCACCATCCAGCAGAGGTGCTTCCCATGCCAGTGTCACTGTCTCATTTGTTATTTCTTTTACCTTCAGGTTGACTGGAGCACTTGGTGTGTCGAGGACACGGACAACAACAAAAGCAGATTTAGTTCCACTGGAGTTCTCTGCAGTGATTGTGTATTTTCCACTGTCAAATCTGCTCATCTTGTCAATTACAAGGGAGGTGTAACTGCTGGTCACTTCAACTTGAGCAGTCTCCTTGAGTGCAGCTTCATCTTTGTCCCACTTGATGGTAGGAGTGGGCCTACCTCTGATGGGAATGAACAGTCTAAGAGAAGCTCCTGCCTTAATGGTCACAATCTTCCTCAGCTCTGGGTCAATGTCAAGGTCTGGCTCTTCTGCCCTGTCCTGGGCAACAACAGCTCCAGAGACATCAGCATGCTCACCAACTCCAACTTTGTTGACAGCACAAACTCTAAACTTGTATGCTTGATTTTCTTTCAGGTTTACAACTTCAAATTTGGTTTTCTTAATGCCTGTTGGTGGTGTACACATCACCCATTCCTTAGCAGGTTCATCTGTGGAAGGTGCCTCAGCGACAGGTGCCTCTGTGGGGGCTGCAGCCGGAGCTTCAGCAGGGACCTCTGCTGGCACTTCTGTGGTGGTGCAGCACTCAACAATGTATCCCTGAATCTCACAGCCACCATCATAGATGGGCTTGCTCCATGACAGGAAGACCGATGTTTTGGTTGTGTCAGTAACTTTGGGGTTGTGCGGTGGGCCAGGACTGAAGATAGGATCAACAGCTTTGAAGAATACAGTTGGGGAACTTGGCTTGCCAACACCTACACCATTCTCAGCTGCAACTCTGAATTCATAACTATGGCTTTCCAGGAGTCCAGGGACCTTGAACGTCAAGTCAGTGACTGTCTTCCTGTTGCATCTGGTCCATCTCACGCCCTCCTTATCATGTTTCTCAATTATATATCCAGTGATAGGACTGCCGCCATCACCAGAGGGAGCCTCCCACGTGAGCACCATTGAATCCTTTTTAATATCTGAAATTTCCAAGCCTTTGGGTGATTCAGGGGGTACATATGGATCTTTGATTATGACAGCAGCAGACTCAAGTGGTGCACCCACTCCAAACTCGTTAACAGCACGGACCCTGAAGATGTACTCATTTCCTTCCAGTAGCTTAGTAACATTCAGGCAAATATTTTCCACTTTGGGTTCAACAATAGTCCAAACAAGTCTGCTTGTCTCTCTCCTCTCTACAATGTAGTGAGAGATCTTGCTGCCAAGATCGGAAGAGCAC
>CABFOS010055448.1:0-11356 GCA_900660315.1 Diretmoides pauciradiatus | reverse complement strand
ACGCTCTTCCGATCTCTGAAGATGTACTCATTTCCTTCCAGTAGCTTAGTAACATTCAGGCAAATATTTTCCACTTTGGGTTCAACAATAGTCCAAACAAGTCTGCTTGTCTCTCTCCTCTCTACAATGTAGTGAGAGATCTTGCTGCCACCATCTTGCAGTGGTGCTTTCCAGACAAGACGGCATTGATTTTTAGTAATGCCTGTGATATCCAGAGGGCCCTGTGGTTCTCCAGGTTTATCCAGAACAGACACATCAACCTGTACAGCCTTCTCTCCCCCAGGATTCTTCAGCAGCAGAATGTATTTGCCTCCATCAGTAAGTTTAGCCTCCTTAACAGTAATGCAGGCTTGTGTGCTTGTGTTCTTAATCTCTCTATGGATAGTGTTGCCTAGCTCATGCCCTTCCTTCATCCAATGGATAGAGGGCAATGGTTTACCGTGAACATCTGCATCAATCTTGAAGTTATCTCCAGCATTGACGACAACCGTCTGTGTGTACTCTGGGTCAATGCTGATGCGTGGTGGCTCAATTTCATCCTTGGCAGTGATAGGACCAGTGCTGTAAGAGGGGCCACTGAAAACGCCAGCAGCATTTCTGGCAATGACACGGAACTCATACTGCTGGTCCTCCACAAGCCCTGTGGCGACATATTCTGTCTCAATGACATTAGTGAAGTTCGCCTTCAGCCACCGGCCCTCTGGCAGCTCCTTCTTCTCCACTACATAGCCTGTGACCTTGGCACCACCATCATATTCGGGCTTGGTCCAGACAATTGTCACAGAGTCCTTAGAAATCTTGGTGGCCTCAGGGGTGCCAGGAGGATCACAAGGATCTCTAGCAATTTGACCCTCAGACACTTTGCTTACTTTGCCTATTCCAACAATGTTTTCAGCAGAAACTCTGTATTCATATTCCATTCCTGATTCTAGGCTAGTGGTTTTGAAGGTTTGGTCAGTGATAAGTGACTTGTTCAGTTTAACCCAGAGGATGCTATTTCTCTCTTTGCGTTCAAGGTGGTAGCCCAAGATAGTGCAGCCACCATCATTCACAGGCTCATTCCATATCACCACCATGCTGTCCTTAGTGGCGGCTGCAATGGAGGGTGTTCCTGGGGGTCCTGGGAGCTTGTATGGGTATTGAGCCACAACACACTCTGAGACCAGAGTTGGACCTTTTCCATATCGGTTTTCTGCTGTGATTCTAAACTGATACTCTGAGCCGGTCTTCAACCTGCCGACCTTGATCTTGGTCCTGGCTACATTAGGAGATACAACCATCCAGTTAGTGGTGGCTGTGTCTCTCTTCTCCACAGTGTAGTTGTTGATGGTGCAACCACCATCATACTCTGGTGGGCTCCAGGAGATGGTTACACTGTCAGCAGTGACCTCCTCCACCTTAACTGGACCTCCTGGTTGACCTGGTTTGTCAAGAACAACAATGCCAATGTCTGCTGTAGTCTCTCCTGCTGTGTTGCTGAGAGTGATGAGGTAGTGGCCAACATCATCTTTAGCAGCTTCTTTAATCTTGAGGTTTAGCATTGTGTCTGTGGCACTGAAGTTCACTCTAGTAGTTCTCTTCATAGGCTGGCCATCCTTCACCCAGGAGACAGCTGCTTTTGGACGTGCAACATATGGAATCTCCACTGTCAAGTCTTCTCCTGCCAGCACACTGAATGTGTTGAACAGCAGTTTGGCAACTGGAGCAATCACAAGATCCTTAACAATCACAGGCACACCGATTTGACGTGGGTCACTGGTTCCCTTCTCATTTCTTGCTGATACACGGAACGTGTATTCTTCACCTGCATTGAGTCCACTTATAGTAGCTTCTGTTTCTTTCACAATTACAGCCTGGCTCCACTTATCAATGCCCTTAGGCTGGATCTCAACAACATAACAACCAACTCTGCTGCCCCCATCGTGCTCTGGCTTCTCCCAGGACAGGGTGACACTGTTCTTGGTGACATCTTTGAGAGCGATTTTGCCAGGTGGCTGTGGTTTTTCAGACACTTTGACTGATTCCCCTGTCTCAATAGGCAGACCAATGCCATATTCATTCTCAGCTAAAACTCTAAAGTAATAGTTGCATCCTTCATGGAGAGTATCAACTGTGAAGGTGGTGTGGTGGCACATAGCACTGACTGTGGCATATGCTTTTCTTGTGGACTCACGCTTTTCAACTATGTAATTCTTAATCTTAGCTCCTCCATCATTCACTGGAGGATCCCAAATAAGAGTGACAGATTCCTTTGTGACAGCATTAATCTTGAGATTCTGTGGGGCACTTGGTGTATCAAGCACCCTGACTTGGACTGTTACTGTTTTGGATCCAGAGCTGTTCTCAACTGTGAGGTTGTACTTTCCACTGTCAAATCTGTTAACATTTCCAATAACAAGTGATGTGTATGATGTTGTGCTCTCAATGGTTGCCCTCTCGACAGGCTCGCCATCCTCTTTGGTCCATTTAGCCTCAGGTGCGGGTCTGCCTCTGATGGGCACAAACAGTCTAAGTGAGCAGCAGGCTCTAAGGCTGACAAGCTTGCGGAGTTCAGCATCCAAATCAATCTCAGGTGGGAGGAGCCTGTCCTCAGCCTTGGGGTTGCCGGGCACAGATGTTGCCTCTCCAATTCCTTCACTGTTGACAGCAGAGATGTTAATCTTGTACTCCTGGTTCTCCTTCAGGTTGATAATGGTGAATGAGGTGGCAAGGAGTCCCTCTTTGGGTGTTACAATGGTCCACTCCTCCTCTTCCTCCTTTTCAGATGGGATGCAGGTCTCCACAATGTAGCCAGTGATGTCAGAGCCACCATCATACCCAGGTTTGTTCCAGGCAACAGTGATTGAGGACTTGGTTGTGTCCAGGATTCTGGGGTTGCATGGAGGCCCTGGCTGATACAGTGCATCAGTGGCCTTATAGAAAGGACTGGGAGCACTTGGTGCACTCAATCCAGCAGCATTCTCAGCGATTATTCTGAATTCATATTCATGGCCTACCACAAGGCCTGTTGCCTTGAACTGCAGATCCACGATCTTCCTCCTATTGCATTTGACCCAGCGGAGGCCGAGTTTGTCCTTTCTCTCAATGTTGTAATTGGTGATGGGGCTGCCTCCATCGCTCTTGGGTGCTTGCCACATGACAAACATTGAGTCCTTAGTGATAGCTGTCACTTCAGGACTCTGTGGAGGATCTGGAGGCACGTATGGGTTGTCTGCAATAGTGGGCTCTGAATCAAGGGGCTCACCAACTCCATATTTGTTCACTGCCATCACTCTGAAGATGTATTCATTTCCTTTGAGCAGCTTGGCCACCTTGTATTGTGTGACCTGCAGGTCTGAAGCCACGTTGGTCCATGCCAGTCTGCTTGATTCACGCTTCTCAATTACATAGCCTTCAATCTTGGCACCACCATCGTCTGCAGGTGGGTCCCATGTCAGTACACATTTGTCAGCAGTGATATCGGACACCTTAAGAGGCCCTCCCGGTGGTCCAGGCCTGTCAAGAACTTTAACATTAAAGATGTGCTTAGCAAATCCACCGACATTAGTGGCAGTCAAAACAAATTCTCCTCCATCTGTTCTGACAGAATCCTTGTTGATCAGAGTAGTCGTCAGTTCAGTGAACTTCACTTCCAGTTTCATTGTGTTCTCAATGTCTTTTCCATTCTTGGTCCAAACCATGGATGGGATTGGTTGACCAGCAATGTCAGCGCCAAGCTTGAAGTTCTCCCCTGCCTTCAGAAGCACAACATCCTTGAAGATGGCATCAACCATAATACGTGGTTCAATTACATCATCCTTGCAGATGATTGGATCGGAGGGTTCAGAAGGCATGCTGACTGCACCAGCTGAGTTTCTGGCCATGACACGGAACTCATAGGAGGAATCCTGAGTCAGTCCACTGACAGTGAATGTGGTCTCAATGATGTTGGTGAAGTTGGCTCTGATCCAGCGACCAGCAGGCAGGTCTCTTTTCTCCACTGTGTAACCAGTGATCTTGAAGCCACCATCATACTCAGGCTTTGTCCACTGAATGGTGATGACATTTTTGTTGACATAAATAGGCTCAGGCTGACCTGGTGGGTCTACCGGGTCCAAGGCCAGCATTGGCTCTGAAGACTTGCTGGGCTTACCAATTCCAGCCATGTTCTCAGCCATGATGCGGAACTCATAGGCAACTCCACCTTCAAGCCCAGTGGATTTGAAGATGTTACCTTTGACCATAGCTTTGCTGATCTTCTGCCACATGATACTGCTTCTCTCTTTCCTCTCAATATGATATCCAATGACCTCATTTCCACCATCAAACACAGGCTCATTCCAGCCAATTGTCATTGTTTCTTTGGTGAATGCAACAACATTAGGAGTACCAGGAGGTCCAGGAACCTTGAATGGATAAGCAGCCACCACTGCCTCTGAGATGATGGGAGGTCCAGCTCCATATCTGTTCTTAGCCTTCACTCTGAATTGGTATTCAGATCCAGTGGTCAAACGTATTGCTTTGAACATGGTACGAATGACTGTGCAAGATAGCTCAGTCCATGTCTGGGAAGTGGTGTCCCTGATCTCAACCACATAGTTGTTGATGGGAACACCTCCATCATTCTCAGGAGTGTCCCATGCAAAGATGCAATAGGTACGAGATCTCTCCACAATCTTAATTGGTCCCTTGGGTGGCCCGGGAACATCATGTACTTTGACAAAGATGTTGTCTGACACTGAGCCCATAATGTTCTTTCCTGTCATGGTGTATGTGCCACTGTCTGCTCTAGTGCATTCATTGATGGTGAGGATTACAGTAGCAGCAGTGGTCTCTGCATTGGTTCTCTGAGTGAATTTCAGGGCTCCACCATCCTTTGCCCAAGATATCGTTGGTCTAGGACGTCCCATGACTGGAATCTCAACCTTGATGTCATCACCTGCCTTGGCAATGACAGTCTTCTGGCATACACCACGCAGGTCAAACTCAGGCAGGAAAGTGGACTCCTTGATAACAATTGGCTTGCTTTCACGAGGAGCACTTCTACCAGAATGGTTGACAGCCATTACACGGAAGATGTACTCCTCATGCTCATTGAGATTCTTCACTATGAAGTCCATAGTCTTGACAGTTGTCACATGGGCCCACTGATCAGTTCCCTTCTTCTGGGCTTCAAGGACATATCCAGTAACTCTGCTTCCACCGTCGTGCTTGGGTTTGGTCCATGCAAGACTCACAGAGTTCTTAGTGACATCAGTCGGAATGATACTCTCTGGAGGAGTAGGGGCCTGAGATGCACGAATTGGATCGGTAGTCTCGGCTGCCTCGCCAATGCCGTACTCGTTCTCAGCAAAGACTCTGAAATAGTACTCGCAGCCCTCACCCAGGTCAGGGATCTTGACTGAAGTTGTCGGGCACTTTGTAATAACGGTAGCGTAGGCCTTGCGTGTTGATTCTCTTTTCTCAATGATGTAGTTTGTGATCCTGGCTCCACCATCGATGAGAGGCAACTCCCACTGAAGAGTGATGCTCTCCTTGTCAATCATCACTGGTTTCAAATTAAGTGGAGGTCCGGGTGTATCCAGAACTCTCACATTGATAGGGGCACTCTTCTTTCCAGCTGAGTTTTCAAGGGTCAGCTCATATTTTCCCACATCAATCCTTGAACTGTCAGGGATGATCAGCATAGTGAAAGACTCAGTGCTGTCTATGACAGCACGTGGGATAGGACCGCCCTCCTTGGTCCAGGTGACTGTAGGAGTAGGACGTCCCTTGATTGGTACAAAGAGGCGAATAGAGCAACCAGCCCTAACAACAAGGGTTCTTCTCAGCTCCACATCAAGCTCCAGATCAGGCTCTGTGGCACGCTCCACAATCTCAACCAGTTCCTGAGTTTCAGCAGGTTCACCCACTCCCTCAGCATTCACAGCGCTGATTCTGAAGTGGTATTTTGTTCCAGTTTCCAGCTCGGGAACGACAAACTCTGTAATTCTAAGTGGAGAGGACGGGGTGTCCTTGACCCATTCTTCTGTTCCTTCCTTCTTGTGCTCAATTACATATCCAGTGACTGGACGTCCACCATCCTCAAGGGGTTTGCCCCAGTTCAGAGTGGCAGTGGTCTTGGTTGTGTCCGTGACTCTTGGGTTGACTGGAGGTCCAGGTGCATCTGAAAAACGAGAAGTAATCAGTGTAAAATCTCATCAATCAAAATACAGAATACAATGTGACATTTTATTTGTGAGAGATCTTTTTGTGAACTAAGCAGGACTTTCTTGATACAGAAAGTCCTCTCATGATAAATATTTAAACATATAGATATGGGTGGGCCTATTGACCTTTCTATTAACTTCACAATTGAAACGCATTGTTTATTTGTGGAAATTGGATGTGGATTGCTTTACTCACAAGCAACAACTTTAGTTGTGACTGGCATAGACGGTTCGCTCGGCTCTCCAAAACCAGCTCTGTTCTCAGCAAGAACACGGAACTTATATTCCCCGCCCTCAGTGAGACCCTTGACTTCATAGCTGAGTTCGGCAATGGATTTCTTGGATGCCCTGACCCATCTCACGTCCTTCTGCTCCTTCCTCTCAACACAGTAACCTGTGATGTCACTTCCCCCATCATCAACTGGTCTCTTCCAAATCACAGTAGCTGAATGTCCAGCAACATTCTCAACTTCTGGTTTGGATGGTGGGCCAGGAGGTCCTATATACATAAAACATCACATTCAGTGACAGAGTTGACATAGTGTATGGAAATAAGGCTGTATTTCTATTATCTTATGTTTAATGACATAATGTATCCTTAATAACCTAACGTCTTTAAGCACAAACACAATTAAGATGTTTTGAAAAACTAAAACTAAGTGTACATACCAAATTTATCAACCATCTTGACGGGCTCTGAGTGAGATGGTTCACTGGCACCGTACTGGTTGATGGCAGAGACTCGGAAGATGTACTCATTGCCCTGGATGAGCTTGCTGGCCACATAGTGACAATCAAGCACCTTCTCCTCAAGGATAGTCCAGAGCAGACGGCTGGTCTCCCTCTTCTCCAGGGTGTAGTACTTGATAGGGGTCCCTCCATCCTCACTAGGAGCTGTCCAGGTCAGAGTGACCTTCTCAGAGGAGATACCGCTGGACTCAATGGGACCAGGAGCACTAGGAACATCCAGAACCTTCACCGTGACATTTTCCTCCTTTACGCCGAAGGGGTTGGTGGCAGCGATGGTGTAATCCCCAGAGTCCTTCCTGCTGGCGTACTTGATGGACAAAGTGGAGGAAGTGGCAGTGGTCTCAATCTGAACAATATCAGAGGGCTTGAAGTACTTTCCTCCCTTAGACCAGCATGAGGTTGGTTCAGGTTTGCCCACAATGCTGGTGGCGGTTATGATAATGGTGTCACCGGCCCTGACGGTCAGACCCTCCTTCACTTGAGCATCAATGGTGATGATTGGTGCCTCTGTTGGACGCAAGAAGAAACAGATAAGTGATGTACCCAATTTTCTGACATTGTGCAGTGTTATTGCAAGTATTTAGATATGTGAGTGAGATAAATCTTAAGATTCAAGTAGTGTATTTTACAGAGTATTTAAATTTTTAACTCACGGTATTCATCTCTGCAAATCAGAGTATCAGTCTGTTCGGATGGTGGGCTGAGAGCACCGGCAGCATTCTTGGCCCTAATTCTGAACTCATATTTGCAGCCCTCCTGCAGATCCTTTACAGTGAATGCAGGCTCCACAACATTAACATTGTTGGCCTTCACCCAGATCTTGGAAGGCAGGTCGCGCCTCTCCACAATATAACCAGTCAGCCTGTGGCCGCCGTCGAACTGTGGCTCAGTCCACTGGAGGGTCACAGTGCTCCTGGTGATGCTGATCACATCTGGTTTACCAGGAGCATCTGAGCAGACAGGAAAATGTGGATGTCATTGGAAAACAAAACATTACAATCTTGTGTCTCTGTCTAGTTAATTATTTATGTATGAAATCATTAAAACAGTCAGGAATCTTACAAACCGACAGCTTTGTAAGATTCAAGATTCAATTTTCCCCTAGATATAGAACAAATGCATGATTAATATTTCATCATTATCTGGTTATTACTGTATTTCTTATGTACCAATGGGATCCAGGGCCACATGTGGATCGGTGGGAGCGCTTGGTCTGCCGATGCCAGCGAGGTTAATGGCCGTGACTCTGAACTCGTACTCCAGGCCCTCAGTCAGCCCGGTCACCTTGTGTTCCTTCATCCTCAGGGCAGTTTGGCTTGCCCTCTTCCACAACATACTGTTCCTCTCCTTGAACTCAACATGGTAGCCTGAGCACACACACAGTTCCTGATTAACTCATATGCCACATTCACCCATGTGCATAATTATTAAAGTAAGAGGTTAATATAAAGGTAAAACAAAATATTGTTACACAAAATGGTAATATTGGACAATGTTACCTCACAATGTGAGGAAATGTGTTTATACTACTGTTATTGAACACTACAGTTAATCTCCAAGTTGGTAAGCGCTGCCATATCTTATGTCTTTTGACATGTATTACTAAACAGTAGCAATACTGTTATTGTTCCATAGCTATATTCCGGCTGTGTGTGAGGCAGAGCGTCGACAGTACCTGTGATGGGAGACCCTCCAGTCTTCCTAGGGTCAGACCAGGCCAGGTAGGCAGAGTCATGACGCATGGTCATGATCTGAGGTGGAGGAGGAGCATCAGGAACATCTGTGGAGAAACACAGTCAGGAGAATGTTTTACGTTAAATTAAGACCCACATTCAGACTTTGCAATACAAGCCAGACAACTTTATAGTCCCTTACTGAATGGATGTTTAGCAACAATGGGCTCAGACTTGAGTCCCTCTCCGACGCCATACTTGTTCTCGGCACAGACTCTGAAGAAGTACTCGGTCCCCTCATGGAGGCCCGTCACCCTCATGGTGTTGGTCTCCACAGAGGAGGAGACGGTCACCCACATGTTGGTGACGGAGTCCCTCTTCTCCAGAATGTAGTTGGTGATCTCTGAGCCACCGTCATCCTTGGGAGCGCCCCACCTCAGTGTGGCGCCGTCAGCAGTCACATCCTTGAACTTGATGGGCTGAACCGGGATGCCAGGTTTGCCCACCACCCTGCAAGAGCATGTCAAACAAGTCAAGCATGACTGAAACTGATATATGGTTGTACATTTCTCTCTATTACAGCTTTTTCCTAAATATATATTATCCATGTTCTATTGCATCCTGTACACCTGTGGTTGAATATATAAGGGCTTTTTTGCATAACACAAGGTGGCAGAAAGGTTGTGCTCAATTAACTTTCAATTCAAATCAGATCATCACAATTCAAATATTGAAAGTGATCTATCCATGTCTACCATATTAAGAAATAACTGACTATGAACGTCCCATCAAAGCAAAGAACAGCAGGTTCTATTTTCCTTTTGACCTGATTGAGCTGAAAGTGAATATAGTATCCCACGCCTACCTGATGAAGATGGTGGACTCCTTGCTTCCAGCGCTGTTCCTCAGGGTGATGGTATACTTGGAGGCATCACTCCTCTGGCAGTCTCTGATCAGCAGTGTGGTGTTGACGGCAGAGGATTCGGCGCAGACTCTGCCGGTGTCCGTCAGGTCCTCGTCGTCTCCCTTCTTCCAGGAGACCTTGGGCGTGGGTTTGCCAATGATGGGGATCTTCAGATGTACCGTGCTGCCCTCCTTGGCGATGTAGCACATGTTGGGCAGCTCCCGCAAGTCACAAGTAGGATGAACTGCAGAGCAGAAGAATGAGGATTTCAACACTCTACTTATGATTCGAGTCACTCTGGATAAGAGTGTCAACAGAAAGCATAGCACGATAAATTCAATGTCAAATAAAGAATACATTCAGATAAAGAACAAGTTTAAGTTTTCTGTGTTTGAGTGTTTTATAACTTCACAGTTAAAGTTTCAGGTTGTGTACTTTAACATAATGTAAAACACTTTTTACATGGTTCTTTATCTGAAAGTGTATAAGGACAGCCTCTTACTGATCTGGTCCTTGGCGACCACTGCGAGCTCCTTAGCAGAACTTTCTCCCGAGTCGTTGACGGCCATGACTCTGTATTTGTACTCTCGGTCCTCCACCAGATCCTTGGCGCTGTACTGCATGTTCTTGGACCTCATCAGCTCTTTGTACTTGTCGTCACCGTTGAGGACCTCCAGCACGTAGCAGATGATGCGGCTGCCACCATCAGTGAGGGGTTTCTTCCAGCTTAGGGTGCAGGAGTCCTTGGTAACCAGCAGGGTCTTGAAGTCCATGACAGGCCCAGGCTCCTCTGGAAGAGTAGTTGTATTTAATTCATTTAAATTACATAATGATTAATATATTTTGCCTTAGTTTACAGTATATAAGTTTATTGCATTTGATCAATTTACACAGTGACCTATGCATTGTTTGTTCACTAAACCCTTTGACACGTGTAGTTCTGACTACAGAAACAGGTTTTAAAACAGTCTAAAAATGTTTTTTTTAGGTATGCATTAACATGGCTGAATTGAGCTTTAATAATTTTACCCACCGGAGGCTCTGACTGAGTCGGCAGTCTCACAGGACTCTCCAACACCGAGCTGGTTGACCGCGGCCACTCTGAAACAGTAGCACCTGCCGGCCTCCAGGTCTGACACCTTGAACGATGTCTTGGTGCAGTTGTTGTCGACCACAGACCAAGCCTTCCTCTCAGCATCACGCTTCTCTACAATGTAGTGGGTGACGTCATGGCCACCGTTGATCAGAGGAGCATCCCAGTAGATGGAGGCACTGTCCTTGCACATCTCCTTCACCATCAAGTTAACTGGTGGCCCGGGAGTGTCTGCAGAGACAACACAATACATTTAAGAACAGTGTTTCTTCAAATATTGGCCTGGACCCAAAGCACGCTGCAATTATTAATAGGTTCCCTGAACAGGCTCAGTCATCGTATCAAACCCGCCACATATTAGATAAATGGTTGTGATTGGCCTGGACGTTCTCAGGACGGGTGGAAATCTGTTTGAACGGAGGGGGACCAGACCAATCTGTTTGAACGGAGGGGGACCAGACCAATCTGTTTGAATGGAGGGGGACCAGACCAATCTGTTTGAATGGAGGGGGACCAGACCAATCTGTTTGAATGGAGGGGGACCAGACCAATCTGTTTGAATGGAGGGGGACCAGACCAATCTGTTTGAATGGAGGGGGACCAGACCAATCAAACAGATTGGAGGGGGACCAGACCAATCTGTTTGAATGGAGGGGGACCAGCCCAATCTGTTTGAATGGAGGGAGACCAGACCAATCTGTTTGAATGGAGGAGGACCAGACCAATCTGTTGGAATGGAGGAGGACCA
>CABFOS010055446.1:0-18055 GCA_900660315.1 Diretmoides pauciradiatus | reverse complement strand
CTACAAACCATCCATCCATATAACCCTCCATCCATCCATCCATTATCTACCGCTTAATCCTCCACCGAGGGTCGCGGGGGGCGCTGGAGCCTATCCCAGCTGTCATAGAGCGAAGGCAGGGTACACCCTGGACTGGACGCCAGTCAATCCAGGGCTAACACAGAGACAGACAATTCACACCATTCACACTCACACTCACACCTATGGGCAATTTGGACTCCCCAATTCACCTAGCCCCAAATCTGCATGTCTTTGGACGGCGGGAGGAAACCGGAGTACCCGGAGAAAACCCACGCAGGCTCGGGGAGAACATGCAAACTCCACACAGAAAGTCCCCACGTCCCCATCCGGGAATCGAACCCGGGGCCTTCTTGCTGTGAGGCGACAGTGCTAACCACTACACCACCGTGCCGCCCTCAAAAATCAAATAAAAAAAATAAAAAACTATGCAATGCTCAGTGGAGCCCCGGGGTCACACCAGAAGCGCATTTCTGCCGGCCAACAAGCGATTCTGCTCCTCTGCCCTTTAGTTTATTCCGAGTTTGTTTCCGCTTCTTTCCGTGGCTTAAATAATCTATTGAAATTATTCATAACAGTAGACATTGATTAGTGGGTTGAACATCATCTATGTGTGGTAAAATGCAGTATTTCTGAGAAAATGTGCATGGTGCAAGCCTCAAAATCCAACCAAAGCAGGGGAAAACTCTTCACGCCAGCGAGTCGGGCGCGGCCGGTGTGAACAGTGACGCTAGTTAACATGGGAGCGAAAGTGAATCGCTGATGGCTCGCACGTCGGACGCACGCCTGACGGCCGTGGAACATCCGGACTAATGATTTTTTTGAAATAAATTTGATCCTAAATATGGCCTACTATACTAACAGTAATACCAATCCAATCCTAGTCATTTGGAAGCATTGTTATATCAGTGTGATCAGTAGCTACTATGTATTATGCTGGCAGGCAGAGACTGACTGGGGAGAGTCACCCCGAGAAGAGGCTGTGCTTGATTGCACTGGAATTGATCAGTGGTTGATGCTCACAAGAGCTTTGATTTGACATCTCTGCCGCACCACTCAAAGCTGCTCTGCATTCAGATCTGAGTCCTTCCACAACCTGATCAGCAGTTGTTTTCCTCATTTAGGTTTTGATGAAACTGATATTTTAAAAATTATTTTATAATAATGAACTAATATTGCTATTAGCTAAGCAGTGACTGATAAGAGAAATGTAATTAAAATGTACAAAAAATGTTTTATTGAGTGAGTGAGAGAAAGGGACTGGAGTTATTTTAACGAGTGTTACCACTATTGTTAATACCAGTCAGACTACAAACATAAGTGCACAAATGCAATAACAATTTAAGATCAAGGTTAATTTCAGTGCGCATTTTTGGTCTCACTGTTTTGAAATATTAATAAATTGATTACATTGCACTGCTTGCCTGTCGGTGTAATAATTATTGCCAGATTTACAGCATAATGATAATAGTAGATTAATTACTGTTTTTAACAGAGAGGCACCTACATTTTCTGGTAATGTTCTTGTCACACTTTTTTATTTCTGTTATTAGTGTTACCTACTTATTATACCCATAATGATCATGCTTTTTAGATAGCCTGTTCTTTTTCAGTAGCTGTCAGAGGAATCAAGTTTAATGTCTTCATGCACAATGACCACTTACCCATCCAAACCCTTCAATTTTTATGTAGACGGGTCTTGGGTGTGTGTTACATGGGGTTGATAACCATCAAGTGGCCACATGTACAATATGTGTAGTAGTGATCATCGACTGTGGAACAACCAATGTTTTGCTCTCCTTGAGTCCAGCCTGGCTCCCCTGTGACAGGGCTGAAATGGAAGTGTGCTGCAGGTCAGAGAGGGGCTGTAATTATTTCCTCACTTCATTAAGTGCGAGTAAACCATCACACTCAGCACTGCGGATAATGCGATGCCCCTGTGGCATTGTAATGCTCTCTAAATGAATGCCCTTCTGACAGCCAAGGGCCTAGTGGGCAGCAGATTACTTCAGGGTTAGCCCCAACAATGCTTAGTCCTCAAGCTGCACAGGCATTCATTATCAAACTTATACAACCCGACCTCTCTTCCTATTCCTGCCAGAAATGATGAAGGCCTAAGGCGAGTTTGAATCCTCTTAAATCTGGTTCCAACATCACATCATTGAATCATAAATTAAATGTAAATGCAATAGGAAAGCAGTCCCACTTTAAGTTATGTTCCGTGAACAACTATGAACTTTTGCACAGTATGGCAGATTGTGCTGCTATGGATTTGAGACTTGTCTTCGAGTGTTGACGGTTTTTTTCTCATCTCTCTGGCTGGATTCTAGGTGAGACAACAGTAGAGGAGACCTATGACAGGATGTTTACTGTCACCAGTCAGGTTACATTTGCTGTCACTAAAGAAGATGATGGAGTGCCAGTGGACTGCATCATCGACCACCCAGCTGTAAAGGACCTCCAAGCACAAAGACACTTGGAAGTGCTATGTGAGTGACCTGGAAATGTATTTTTTCTACCCTACAACTAGACTAGAAAGGCTCTCAGCGTAGTTCTGATCATTGGCTCCTAGATGTTATTGCACTACTACTAGGTTATTAGCCATGGATCACAAAGTCCTGGCATTCTAGATTTACAGACTGAGATACAGTCACCACAAGGGAAAAGTAACTTCTGTTCAGGTGTCAAACGATATTTGGTGTTCCTTAAATGCTGCATTGATTTAAGAGGTAGTACAGGCTGCCTTACACTGTGTTAAACATCAAATAAAGGTTAAGGTACCCTTTTGTAGTCCGTGTAGAATATTAATTTTTCTTCAGGTAGACAACTGTTTTGTCTGACCTTTCAAGGAAAAAAGAGAGAGAAAGCTTGACTTGAACCGCTTGACATTTTTGGTAATCTTTGGCTAGCATTGATAAGAAAAAGGAAATAATTTTGCTGTAGGTAGTGTTACTGAATGTCTACTGAGCACATATAATAATAATTTTCTCCTCCTGTGTGCTTCACTCTTGGCTGTTACTTTACACTTCATTTATGAGCCTATTTCAGTCAACACTTCACTTAGAGTGTGTGGTGGAAGTTTTTCCTCCACAGAGTGCAGTAATATTTTGATTTTGCGTTTGCTCTAGGTATGAAAGAGGCTGTAATGTTAAAATTGGTACTGTATTGTTAGGGTGTTCTAAAAACCCATCCCTTTATTTTCAGATAAACCAGAAGTGAAGATCGTGGTGACATATCCTGAAGGTTTACCTAGAGAGGGTGACAGTCTAGATTTGACATGTATCGCAGAAGGAAAACCACAGTGAGTATTCACATAAGTAGACATACTGTACAGCATTTTACCCTGAATCATGCTTACATTTCAACTTCAAAAGCACCCAGATAGCTGAATACATGTCAATTTCAGCCTTTCTATATCCATTTTCTGCCAGTCTGAGCACTCCCTTAACCTTTCCATTTCATTGTAGCATTTAAATGTTACCAATTGTTTGCGTGTTGTTTATAAAATACATCATTAGACAGGGCCTGCCAATGGCCCTCCACAGATGATCTCAGTTCTGACCTTTATTTCAGATTTCTGCTCTGGATAGATAGCGTCTGAATGATGCGTGTGGTATTTGTGCTCTCCAGTCCCCATCAGATCAACTGGCTGAGAGTAGACGAGGATGTGCCGCCTCATGCTGTGGTCACTGGCGCTGATCTCTACATCGAGAACCTCAATAAGTCCTATAATGGCACCTATCGCTGTGTGGCTTCCAACACTGTGGGAGAGGCATACGATGACTACACCCTCTATGTATATGGTAGGTATTATGCATCATTGCCATTGATATTCAATTGCCAACATTCAACAGCCATCACCAGGACATGGTCTGTATTCCTGGTATAGAAAACTTTATAGATGTAACTGCCACAGCTGTGGCAGTCTGGGGATTGTATTGGAATGATAAGGATAAGTCATAAGTCATTATGCCTTATAAAGCATATCCGTATGTTGTAGGTCGGACTCTGGCTGATGGTTCTAGCCAAGAACAAGATCATGCAGAGACGCCCCCATCACATGCATGCAATCACTATAAGAGGAGACATTATGAGTGACTATAAGGTCACAATAGCTATATAAGGAAGAAATTTGATTTTTGCATAGAAGATAGAAGCTTTGGTTCCATTGACTTATATTGAGGTGGGTGGAGTTTCAAGTTGTTTTGCAGCCGACCATTAGAGGACAATAGCGGGACCGTCTGTCCCAGGACTTGACTTCAAAGGCCAAGGTCGGTTTTGGCCCCTTGGTTTGAACTTGTCTTGGATGGAGCTCCTGCTTCCAACAAGCATACGGTATATAAAGTAAGGTCATTTCTTTTTCTAGTGCCTAGTAAGGGTGGAGATGGTGAAAAAAAATAATCTCCTAGCAGGTGCAACCCCTGTTGGTGAGTCCAGCTGTCTCCAAGTGGAGCATTCACTGCTGTTTCAGAGGAAGTTTTGTATTAGATTTCCCAGCAGGGACCATACCAACACCATTAAAAAAATATAATAGGGTGTATCGAATAGAGTGAATCTAGGGCTCTCAATTAGTGGGGATTGAGCGCTCTACTCTTTTGCATCTCCAATTTGTGAGACTGATAAGATGGGTGTATTTTTACGTAAAAATGTTGCCTAGTGACGCTTTAACTCTTGCTTGTAAATTGCATGAGTTCATTTTAAATAAATGTGAGCTTCGAGGAATGGTAATATTTCTTGAAGCTTGCTTGTCTTTCTGTCAAACTTTAAGAGTAAAATGATTTATATGGGAAATCTCAGCCCCAGACCTTTCTGGGTGGAATTTGTACAGGTTCTCCCGTTTCCTCCCACAGTAAAGAGACAGGCAAGTCAGGCTTATGACTCTAAAATTAGGGGTGAATGTGAGCATGAGTGTGGTTGTCTGTCTGTGTTTGCGCTGTGATAGACTGGTGATCTGCCCAGGGTGTATCCCTGCCTTTCTCCCAATGCATGCTTGGATAGGCTCCAGTGACCTTGACCAGGAATAAGCGGGTATAGGAAATGGATGGATGGATATTTTGTATGATTGCAAAAACCAAGATGCATGAATAGATGGTCAGAACTCCAATGCATCTAAGTTTTACACTTAGATGCCTGTTTTTTTCTGCCTATGCTTTCATCTTCATATGTATCTATGAGCATTTACACACCACATTGAAAATTGATATGGCTAGCAAATAGCTGGTTTATGGTAATGTGTACTGATTTTAAAATTATATGGTCCCATACTTTAAATACCCAACAGTAAAGCTCCAATCCAGATTTCATTTGGCCATGTGATTTTTCTTCACAGATTGTTGCACAGTTTGATTAATACATGCTTCTGGCATGCATTTTATACATATAACCTATGGAAGAGGTCCCAGCACAGATTCTGGCAGTGCTGGATTTTCTGTAATAGCTTCAGGCAGGTGTGAGCAGTTATGTTAGGATGTTAAGAGCATAATGGCACTATGTTAAATGTGATTTAAATGCAACTGCGTAATCTGTACCTTTTTCTAAAATGACCACACTAGCAAATCAGGACATGAAAAATCTAAAATAATAATCAAATATACTGTAGTCGCAAGCGGCAATGATCGGGGTCCAAGCAGATTGGGAGCACTCTGTTGCTGCAAGCTGAAATGATGAGACAATCAGCCCAAGAACCTGAGGATTTAGTATTGAGACAAGGTGAAGTAATGCAAAGGTCGGGTTTGAACCCTCAGCTTTGAGAGACAAACAGCTTACTGTACCACTGAGCTATTTGGGAAAGCATGTTCCAGTGTGTGTTTGGACACACAAAAAATGCTCAAGGCTCAGGAAATGTGGACACATTGGCTAAATAATGAGGTAACTTTTCATTATACGGCCTTGGTACTTGGGTTACATGTGTACTTTTTGTGCAATTTGATGCAAATTAGAGATTGGAGATTTGGCACTGGAAAATGGTAACTTGGATTTGAAAACCCCTGGTCATTGCAGTCATTGGAGTCAAATGGGAAAAGGAGCAACAACATTGGTAATTGATGCTATTTGAAAAAATCATGCTTTAAAAGAAAAGAAGAAGAAAAAAGCTCTTTGCGGAAAGCTCACTGATGCAGCAGAACAGCTTATCTTTCACCAGTCGTTCAGAAGGCCGAGCCTATGTCGGGATTCGAACTGGGGACGTCCGGCATGTTATGATGTGGGGTTAACCTCCTGTACCACAGAGAATCCTTTTTCGGCCCTACCGAATTCACACACTCACACTGTTGAATTGTCAAGGCTTCAAGGCTCCAAGCAATGTCAACATTTTTTGAAGAAAAATATGAAACAAAATTTGGGGATCGTCCACAGGATGTTGTAAAGATTGTGAAGTTTCGTGAAAATTAGACAATGCATTGAAGAGATACAAGACCTCTACTGTACTTGGTAATTTCAATTAAAATTGATTGGCTCGTATCTTGGAAATGGATTGACATATCAACATTTCTTTAACAACTTGAGATCAATGAAGTCTCTAGATGATCTTGGCTCGGTTTTGGGATGATTGGGCCAGGGGTTGCTGAGGAGACATTGAAAATAGTTTTTTGAGAAAATTGAGAAAAAGTCGCAAAATTTGACATTTTTAGAGCAGAAGAGAGCAAAGATGCACATGATTTGCGAGATTTAGTAGTAATGTATTTATTTCACCAGTTGACATGTGTGACATTGTCACTGTGACATAGGTTTCCTGTGACTCTCATAAGCCTGCCACCCCATGGTTATTCATCAACAAGCAGTTGATGACATCGTTCCCAATTGGCCCATAATGATCACTTCTAAACAAAAGGACATATGCCAGCAAATATCTCACTCAAGGCAGATTTTTTTCAGGCTGTCATGACTAAATTCCTAATTGCGTTAAGATTTATTTCACAAGAATTGAGATTTACTCTCTCTTTCTGAACTTAATTTCTGATATTTTTCCATGAGCAATGATATTTAAAATCACACGAGCCACGAATTGCAAAATACTTTTCTCAGAAGTTTTGAGAGAATTGCCTGTAGGCATTTAAGAAGTCATAAATGTGTCTGCTTCTATTTGGATTATGTATAATTTGTTTTCTGAGTTATTGTAGCCTATAGTACTGTACATGGGAAGCAAACATGTCATGTGATGATGTTGATGTATCTATACATGTTGTTGGGTTGACAATCTTTGGGCCTTTGGACATAATTTACATTCTTCTATCAGTAACTTACTATTCATATATTTTACCACTTCCCACATTGCATCTCTGGCGTTTGTGTGTTGCAAGGTCTATGACGTTAGTGCGCTCTAATGAGACACAGGAGATTGGTAAAAGGTGCTAATAACAGCGTATAATTATATATGAGATTCCCACTCCTCTTTTCCAGAGGATTAAATGCCAGTTGTGGTCCATATGAGGGTTTGTTTTCCCAGACTAATCATGCTTGGTACAGTAGCTTAATTAGTGTGTGTTTATGAACATGAATTGGTCATTGGTCTAACCTCATGCATTTTTGCTTAGCAGGTATATCTTTATATGTTAACAGACCACGCCCTTTACCAAGCTCTTGTCACCGACACTTCTCAGCAGAATAGTTGTTTTCTTCTCTTGTTATGACCTGGTATGGTCTTTTTAGTATATTGTTTTGCAATTTATGAAGAAGCCATCGCAGATCTGTCCAAACATACGTACTCTGCATGTCCTTTGTTTAACCAGCGGCATGCTAAAAAAGATACTTGTTTTAATGATCTGTGTTGTTCTAGATAAATATTTTCTCATGAGTTGTATTTGTAGTGCCATATTGAATTGCCCATCAATTTTCTTTCATCTTGCTGCCACCCTCCACAGTTGCAAGCCCTTACTATTTCAAGAAGAGTAATGAGCTTTCACTGTAGGACAACCTAGATAGGTGTGAGGCTGATGTAAATCCATGTCAAATCAAATTCTATTGTGCTGCAGATATTGTATGTTGCTGCTCTAAGGCTGAGAAAGAGGCTCGTCAGGCTGTTCATGTGGGTGTGTTTGCAGCAGGCTGTGAATTGTGCCCCTTGGCTGGTGTTAGGTGTGGGAATAAGCTGATCATAGAGGCCTTTCTCTGTCTGGACAGAGGTGACCTGGTGCTATAACTCATACATACTGCCTGTTGGCAGGAGAACAATGCTGCCTTTAGCTCCTTGGTTTACTCTGCAGTTGACTCTTTGACCTAGAAATCTCCTCATGAAGTCAAAGAGTCTCACAACTCATCGAGAATCTGAATAGCATAATAAGATTGGGCTCTGTGAACCCTGTTATAAAAGGCTGGTGTGAAATTGTGTTCTTGTGAATCACACAATCACTGCATGTGAATGAATTTTTCCCAATGCATGTTTATTACATCAATACGAAGAAATATTTTCAAGGCTGTTTTTTTGTATTGAGTAACCTTATTTATAACCATTTCCCGCTTTCCCCTGCTGTTTTTGCAGATAATCTATGTAAAACTACACATATAAAGAACTTTTAACAAAGAGAAAACAAACACCAAAGCAGAGCAGAATACCTACCCCGTTGGCAGTCAGGTTTAACTAGGCATAGCTAAACAATTTCTCCTATATTGTTTCACTTTATGGTTACATTTTTGTCCTATCAAATTCCTCACAGATACAAATGCTCCCTGAAAATATGGCACCTCCCAAATATACTCATATTTCAGCTCTCATAATGCTGAGCCCAGAGTCATCCAGCCTGGAAATTGCCCATGGAGAATTCTTGTTCGCCTGGCTATTATATGTGCCACATCCTATCCTGGCCTTTGTGAAGACCCTCTTCCCTGAATGGCCAATTTCCCTCTCCCAGACACTGACATTTCAGCTATCAGACTGCCTTCGGTCACAGGGAAAGAAATCTACCCCACCTCCCTCTTCAAATACGGTCAGAGGAGAATCTGTTCCTGATACCCTGATACTCCCCTACCACCATCATCACTACCTCCACCATACACTCCATCCCCGGCGGCAACATTATGCTGTCCTTGATGTTTTATCATTAATTTGGGAGTGTGTGGTCCCCTGCTGCTGTCTTTTGATGGAGTGCAGACAGTAAAGGCATGGAGACAGCCAGCCAATTTCTCCTGCTGTGGCTCTCCCCCAGCAAGGGGTCATGCTATCTTTCCCCTGCACCAGAGACAGGATATATATTCCCCTGGTGAGGAAGCATTCAACCCTCTTAGTATACCGTTGCATACCTGGATTGGCCTCCATTTTGTCTTTTTTATTATTTTGTTTGGGGGTTAGTGACAGGCCTAATCAGTACATGCGAGGCAGAGGATGCTGCTTGTTTGACTTTATTATTGTAAAACAAATCATGGAACATACAGTAGTGATTAATTTCCAATTTCCATTATTATTCACAGTTATAAAATTTTGCCAAAAAACAAAACAATGGGTTAACATAGTGAATATATAATGCAATCCTAGTGCAGCAGTGTATTAGTGTGGGAATTAGAATATGTTACCAAAAACGAATTTGCTACAGTAACTAAAATGTAAACGCCTATTAGGATTTTTTGAAATTACAATAAAGGAAGAGCTTGGTCCTCATCTTCAATTACTTTTGTCTTCTTTCTTTACACTTGTCTTTCTTTATTTCTTATACATGTTCTTTATTATTTTCCCATCTAGATGCTCCCACTACTATCCCCACACCCACCACCAACCCAGACAACATGCAAGGTACTGTATGCCCCCATTGCTGTCCCTCTCGTGTGTGTGTGTGTGTGTGTGTGTGCACGTGTGTGCGCGTGTGCGTGCACATGTGATCAGAGAGAGAAAGCGAGACAGAGTTGAGAAGAAAGAGATTGCATGTAAGGTTATAAGACACTGAAGATGGCCAGTTTTAATCAGATAGTGCAGCTGATAGGTGACATTGAGGACAAGCAGCACGGGGCTGTCAGAGACACCTGTCATAGCCCCTTCCAGTCACATGTTTGATCTGGGAAAATGTAGAGACTCTGCTTTGCTGTTCCGCTATCTTATCAGCATCTGCAGCCATATCTCAACCGGCCCATCCGTCATATTATAATGCCCTTTCTCCCCCACAAATGCCAGTCACATCACGTCTTTGCAAGGCTGAAAACATCAATAACTCAAAGATTTATGAAATGAATGAAAGTTACAGTTTATGGCATATCAACCTTTTCTACGGAGTGTTTTATACCTTGATTCAGCGATGTTAAGAAAATGTATTTCAATATTAACCATAAAAAGAAAATCACTATTTTTTCAAAAGCACCGCTAAAGCTTTAGTTAGATGATGAGGCGACCTTGGGAGCTGACATTTGGATATGCCAGTAAGTGACATTTTCAATACAAAAAAACTATCTTGATAGTATAGATCCAGAGCTACAGCTATTTTCAACTTGTGTCATTATTTTTCAGCAGTTGACCTAATCTTTTAGTGTAAATATGCAAATGATTTTGAGTTTGAAACACTAATATAAGAGACTTCAGAGGCAATCACAGGCAAGCAATGTTCTAATGATTACAGTTTTCACTTATTTCATTCATTCATTCATTTACTTTTTAGTTGTTTATTATAATAGGGTAAGTAGCCTCGGAAATGACAGTGCCCTCGGTCCTATTTGTGAGATCCCCATGAGATCGCCATGAGGGTGTACTCTTAAACCTAGATTAATGACTGGAATACTGTGGCGTGGGGGTGATATGTAGAATGAAAACAATACAATATTCTTTATGCATGAACATTTCTCTTTTGGACTCTGTCGGTGGTATGGCATTAATCATATAGCATGGATGATCATTTAAATTCTGTGTCTCTCATTGGGCGTAGCAAAGTCGACCAGTGTTGCAAAACTGCACATTCCTCTGTGTTGTATTCCTATAAGTCATTGCTTCAGAGGTACAGTGATGCAGCCGGCGCCTCCATGTTTTAACACTGTAACTCTTCAGTAATTTCCTGAAAGACAGGCTTGAAAGAGGATTTGCCGTGATTTATGCAGTACATGCTGGGAGGATGTAATTGAGCTTTCTTGCAGTTCACTACTGTTCTAAATACCCTGTCACAGGGGCAATGTTAAGCTGACTTGCGGTAGATCGCTTTGCACCACCTTAATCAGCATAACAGCACAGTATGGCATTTTCCTCTTGCCATAAAGGATGTATGCAGCACAATTTCTTATTTATTCACTATAACCAGTAAGTGACTTGGCGCTGTCACAAAGCCACTAACAGAGGTTTGGCATTGTTGTTATTAGAAGCCACTGTTTTCGAGACCTGTGCGATCCTGATCTGAAACAATATGTGCACTCCATTTCGATAGCTCCACCCAGATCTGAGCACTTCACGGTGTAATTGTGAGAGGGGTATAATCCAACTGAATGAATAAGCACATCTTTCAAGTTGCCGTCATTCATTAATCCACATAACATAAGCAGCAGGTTCTCCATGTGGTCACACTGTTTCCCTGTTTAATGTAAAAAGGAAACGTGTAATGGGGTTTCAGTGAGTTGTTAATGCACTGCCGCTTCTTCTTGTGGCTCATTGTTGATGTAGAATATTGCTTTTAATTTCCAAAATATGATGCTTTCATGCGCTGCTATATTTTTCGCCTCTCTGTTAAGCGTTTCCCCCCTCTTGGTGTAGCCTAGCAACAGAGGCAGCAGTTCAAGGCCTAAATATGCTTTTGTGCTGTGGGGATGGAGCAGATGCCACGGTAAAGCACAGAATATAGTTGTTTGTCTTCTATGTTGTTTCATCTGCTGTGTCTCTATGTTTAGACATTTCAGAAGAGTTCATATTGTCACGTCTTTCAGCGTCTTAAAAGGTTCAGAGCTTATGTAGACCTCTTAGGAGAGATCAGTCACTGTTTTATAAAAACATTTTTTACATGTGTTTGAAAGTTTTCTAACCTTTTTTAAGCTTTTGTGTATTGGTGGTCATTTTAAAATGCTTTGACTTGAAATCTTGTATTGAGTTGGTGTTTTGTGATTCTTTTAGTCAACTTTAGTAACTTATGTTGTATGTCTGAAACTTTGTATTTGTGCTGCTGCCTGTCTTGGCCAGGTTTCTCTTGCAACATATATTTTTAAACCTGATGTTTTCCTGGTTTAATGAATAAAAAATAAATAAATGGTGACCTTCAGTCCCAGTGATGCCAATACTTAATTCAGAGATATCTCATTGAATTGAATTACTATACTTATTTGTGAGCTTTGATTACAGCATGAATAGTGAGCATCATAACCTTGCAAGCTATGTTATAAGCTATGCAAGCTGTGAGTACTGTACCAGCGGTCATGTATCTTTTGGGCAGAGGGTAGAATGTACGCTGATTTCCCAGCTCTAGGTGAATAAAGAGAATGTGTGGAGAAAAGCTCCAGCTCGTCAGACGCTCAGAGATGATCCAAGGCAGGGACACCCTATCCTGAGTAAGCCTCACGTAAAACCTCTCTCCCATGGCGTGGCGAGAGGACAAATATGGAACAAGGAATTACGTTGAAGTCTTGATTGTAAGAGACATGTGTTTCATTAAATCTGCAATCAAGGGTAACTTGTTGTTTAGCGCAATAGAACCTTGATTTATTTCTCTAAAGTCATATAAAAGCTGCTAGCCTTTATTTTAGTCCAGAAAACCATTAAACAACATTAGTGGCTTTGATTAGTTATGTGGTAAAGGGGTTTTTCTTGGGGTAAACAGACCAGCACGTTATGAATTGTGGACATTCTGTAGATGGTAATATAGCATTGTTGTGCTACCGAAAATGGGAAGCCCCGCCAAAGATATATTTGCAAGCACATTTTTGCGTACATGAGCCTGAGTCTGGACACTTTGACTTTATGATTTGGTCTTTATTGCTCATTTGGCCCAGTTGTAGATTCTTTTGACGATCACTTAAAAACACAGCACACAGTACACTCTGACGTGTCTGTCCTGGGGATTGAACTGATAACCCCCCCTTACAGTATGCAGACCCTGTTCATGGCATTATTTTACATGCATGACTGCCATTGTTGCTTGCAGTTTGTGGTTTTGCTAAAACCATGTGATTTAGTGCCAGATGGTGCTAGAGGGATGGATTTATGGCAGCTTTCCAGGAAGGATAAGAGTCATACAGTACATGTCCCTCAGTAATGATACATGCTAGGTTTTGGCAGAGTTCCACTGCTTACTGTTTTGTTTTGGGATTCAAGCCTAACTCCATTTGACTTCAACAAAGGCTATTATGAGTGCATTTGATATTCAACATAATTAATCATTAAACATGCACTAGAATTGTTCAACTCTCACATGCACTATTACCCTTTGAAGTTCATAATTTGAAGAATTAAAGAATCGTTTAGAAATGTTAATTGGTTTTTTCTTAGATGTGTTTACCGACTCCTTGTTACTGTAAATAGTGTTTTTGATAGTGTTAGTTTTTTTAGTTTTTTTAACAATTATAGAAAGAAAATATTGTAATAGCTCATTTTAATTGGTCTCAGGGGAAACTGTTTCTAATGCCAGCCCACCATGATGTTAAAAGTGTTCCACTGCAGTAATATCACCATGATGTTAAAAGTGTTCTACTGCAGTAATATCACCATGATGTTAAAAGTGTTCTACTGCAGTAATATCACCATGATGTTAAAAGTGTTCTACTGCAGTAATATCACCATGATGTTAAAAGTGTTCCACTGCAGTAATATTGTTTTTTATGGGATAGTTTTAAATGATTATGAGAGCTCTACTTAGCACATGTGGATTTGATGTTACTGTATGTGCTATGTGACTTCAACTGCCACTGAGTCCCAAATTGACTGCTGAGTATTTCCTTGTCTGGCAGATAAAGTGGGCTTGTGCGGCATGTAATTTTGGGCTACTTTGGTAGCAGGGCAAATATTTTCACCGTTGAAAAGCGGTGGAAGGGGGAGTGTGAAGTAGAGATGTGTACTATAGCTACTGGCCTTTGTAGAGAGAATTTAGTGAATCACAAATCTCAAGATACAGTAAACAAGATACAGTAAAAGCCAATGAATAGCCCAAGTTCACGGTCACAATTTCCATTCTTTTTGTCATTTTATTAAAGTCAGATTATTGTATTTCAGCATCTTTGTTAAATGTCAAAAAAGCATTTATACAAAAGCATTTGCAGAGCATTTGTACATCTTCGTGTTTTTGTTTGGGTTATTACAAAGAACCTTGGAATTGGATGTAGCAGGAGATGTGGCACTGGAATTGCACTGAGGACAATATTGTATTCTGTCCAGTAGATGATTTGCTGCCATAGCAATAATAAAAACATATTTGAAGTGAAGATTGAACAACAGCAAATACAAATTACACTGATGTTGGCAATTCACTGCTGCTAAATAGCTATTGACAATGCTTGGACAGATTTTGTAGCAGCCTCCATTCTCTTGCCACTATCTAGCCAAGAGTTACGTTGGGAACCATTTTTGTGTATGTGAAGGCTTTGCTTTATCAATGCAAGAGAGTCATTGTTTCAATTATATCCATGTAATTGCATCTATAAATTGCTGTGTGTGTGTGTGTGTGTTATGCTTTCCTCTGAGGCAAAAAAACACTATATACTGTATAAAGGCGAATTGTGATTAGAAAAGTGCTGTACAAATAAGTGTATTAGTAGTAGTAGTAGTAGTAGTAGTTGTCATTGTTGTTGTTGTTGTAGTATTAGTGTGTGTGTGTGTGTGTGTATGTGTGTTACAGTATAACTAACTAAATTTAAAAAATCAATATTCCATGTAATCAGCCAGGTAACAAACACAGCTCTGATCCCGAGCCTGACAGAAAGTCTAATAGGATGTTCTGTTACCGACCTGAGTGACAATTAGTCATTGCAGCACAGAGACAGAAAAGGGCCGACCGTAAAGCATGTGGTCCTGTAGTTCAGTGGAGCAGATTTCACCGCCGTGAAGACACAGGCATCAGTTGCAAATCCTCTTTATTCCCCCGTAAATCCCCATGGCTGTGCACATCCTGTCAGGACGAAGGTGTGGGCATGTCAGCACTCCCTGAACAGTGAGCAGAGCTGTGCCGGAGGTATGGAGACCATCGCATTACCGACATAATCAAATTCTATTTATTTCAAGAGTGAGGCCACGAAGGCTGCTGTAATAATTGTATAATGTCATTCGGTAACGGTTTTTATTCTAAGCACCTAGTGGTATCATGAAGGCGTACATTTTTAACACGCACGGCCCCAGCAGGAATCAAACCCTTATTCTGGAAAACCATGGAGCAATGCACTACTGAACTACACATGCAGAGGGAGGAGTAATAGCAATAATAAAGTGACACTCTGTTAATCGCTGAAGTAGAAATTCTCTTTTCGCTTATCGCCTCCACATGGAGGTCAGGGTCAACTACAGAACAGTGTGCCTGGAGCTTAGGCATTCAGTATCTTGCTCAAGGACACTTCAGTACTGCAGAAGCTTGAACCTGCCCCCCCCCATCCCTCCCCTCTTCCAGTTGAAGGATAGTCTCCCTTCTGACTTTACCACGCTGCTGCCTACGTAATAAATAAATAAATCACGGACAAATAGAAAAGCAGCATTTATTACATAATGTATCCAACCAATGATTACAGTTCACTGGTGTGGTAGGATTTTTTGGTGATACCGCTCAGATGTGTGTTTTCTACCTGTGAAAATAAAATCCTCCCTCAGTGTGTGGAGACGGCCAAGCCCTGTATGTTTCCTCGCGGGTGTGTCAAATGGAAGACAGCAAGGAGTAGGGTGAGGGCAGGGGAGGTGTGGGGAGAGGGAGGGGAAGAGACAGGACTCTTTTGCTCAGACCATTTAGCAGGTGTATGTTCATTAACATGGAGCACGGGCCCTTCCCTCCCCTCTGGAAATGAGCTACGCTAGCTGACATCCCCAATACAGTAAACAAACAGACATCGCTGCTCCACAGAGTTCGCATGGTGAAGATTGGTGAAGACGAGTTCATTTTATGAGAGCGCTCAGCTGAAACAAAACTTTTCTCATTAATTAGTTTTATTGTATAGTTCCAGTTCAAACATATCTTCATGTTAACTGAAAGTGACGTATAGAAGGTTTTGTTACTGGAGAAGATGGGAATGTGTCACGTCTTCGACTTCTCAAGTGAACTTATTATGCCCTCACAGTGTAAAGAAATTCTCTGTTCATCTTTTATCAAAATCATTCAAGTTCAGAGCATGACTAGAGAGATTGATGGAAAATTGAGCTGCTCCCTCATGCAGTAAAGAACAGTGCAGCCATTCCTTCACCCTCCACTCCTCCATCAGTCCAAATGTGAACAGATATAGGCTACAGTATATTGATAAATGCCTCTGAACCATTCTGAGACTGGAAATTTAAAGTCTTCAAGTTTTGCCATGTTTTTTGCGGTGCACTGATAAATCTGGCTAAATGGTAGACAGTGATACCCTCTGACACCTGAAGCTGCCATGTATTTCTCTGCATGGGAACATTGTATGCCAATTTATCTCCAGACTTGTGTCCTTCTGATGACTGAGCTCTATAACTTCCAGAAATGGCCTCTTAAATCAGTGTATTTTACAGTGTGTGAACTCTCTCTTAAATTGGAGAACATGCCTAGTGTATCATTGTAATAATATGTCTTGTCTTAAAACATTCCGCAGTCACTCATTAAACAGGCGCAGGCATATCATATTGGCGTATCATATTGAGTTCATAATAATACTTACAATGAGCTGGATTCACGACTACATGACAATAGCCTCATGCAGGGGAGTCATCGTATATACAAGTGTTGTACATGGTATGCAAGTGTACGAGCTTCTTTATTAGATAACCATCCACACATTATGGATCATTGTTGTTTTTATTCAATGTGAAATGTGTTTTGAATGGATTTCATAGGCCATAGAATAATTACCCTGTACATAGGAGACTGTGTATGAACCTCAACTGGGAAGGAATTTAGAATGGGAAAAAAGCATTCTTAATGTCTCATACCATATGCACACAAGGCCTCATTCAGGTTGTTATCAACCTGAATGACTAGTGGTCTGAAGCAGCCAAGTGACAGTGTATATGCATAATTACTGCATGGTTTAAATGCCCTCAAAACTGTCCTATTCACTCTGACCCCTTTGCTCGGCTGTTTTTAAATTTCTTGTCTGTTTGTTGTTTATAAACCTTTATATTGTATCTATGTAAGGTGACCTTGAGTGTCTTGAAAGGCGCCAACAAATAAAATGTATTATTATTATTATTATTATCATTATCAAAAGGCCTGCTTAGTTACTCACAATGAATGGTGAGACACAGGAGCAGACTCTCGCATACGAGCCTTCCCATTGTACACAGACCAACCGCAATCTAATGTGTCATGTAATTTTATTTTTATCTGTAAACAACACAAGCTGGCTTTCAAATATTATATCAGGGCATTCTTTAAGAAACTTTGAAAGTAAAGCAATTTAGTTTATTTTGCAGTCTAATGTAGTAAAAGCCATAAATTCCAATGCGGTCAAGGTCTATGTGAAGGTATTATCGTTGTGCCCATGGATGAGAGTGTTTATTGATCATGAAATTATTTACTGTTATTGTCTTGTTTTCAGACTCCAGAGCCGGCGAAGGGGCACCGCAGAAAATTGACCATGCTGTCATTGGAGGAGTGGTTGCCGTGGTAATGTTCGCCATCCTCTGTGCACTCATTGTTCTTGGTCGTTACTTTGCCAGACACAAAGGTAAAGCACCAGCGGTACAATCATACTTGATCATGAACACAAGTTCAAGTGTTTTTGCTAGTAGTGGAGTGCAATAGGATTTAAGTGCATGGGGGACATTGTTAATTTGTCTGTGCTCCTGTGCAGGCACCTACTTCACACATGAAGCCAAAGGGGCAGATGATGCAGCTGATGCAGACACGGCCATCATTAATGCAGAGGGGGGACACAACAACACAGATGAGAAGAAGGAGTACTACATCTAATTTGGACAGGCCAGGAGAGAGTGGTGGTGGTGGTGGTGTGTGTGTGTGTGTGTGTGTGTGTGTGTGTGATTATAAGTGAGTATAGG
>CABFOS010055445.1:22429-34898 GCA_900660315.1 Diretmoides pauciradiatus | reverse complement strand
TAGATAGATAGATAGATAGATAGATAGATAGATAGATAGATAGATAGATAGATAGATAGATAGATAGATAGATAGATAGATAGATAGATAGATAGATAGATAGATAGATAGATAGATAGATAGATAGATAGATAGATAGATAGATAGATAGATAGGTAGGTAGGTAGGTAGGTAGGTAGGTAGGTAGGTAGATGGTTAGAGAGGAAAAGTCCCTTCGAATTTGTTGACATGACATTTTACAGTATTCCCTCTGCTATGTGATGTGTGTGATGTCAGAGCCACAAGGCATTACACATATAAGATGTCTGGTCTATTATACCAAAAACAAACTGCTAAAATAAGATCTGGAAGTATGCAAATGAGGCACCGTTCTTTGTGCATGCCCCATGTTGCTGTCAGTCTTCTGAGCACTCATGCCAGCCAGGACATGCAGGAGCTAAATAAGGTTGGGGGAACCATGAATTATTGAAGCGTTCTCTTTCAGCAGTTTCAACAGTGATCGTCAACGAGATATTTATAGTTGCTTCTGCACCAGCCATGCAACTCTAAAGAGAGGCTAAATTTTCACTCTCAATACCTCTTTTAGCCCAGAAGAGGGTGAGGCATTTGAGTGGCTGCTGTGGCTCCACTACTGTATATGTATCCTGTGAAGCAATCCTGTTTTCCATTTACATATTATGCTACATGTAAGAGACACAAAACACATAATGCTGTTAAATTAGGGGTCAATACGCAGTGAGAATAATGCATAGAAACAGAAGAGTATTGTTTCTCGGGGAAGAGTGTGCAAAGTGTTGCCTGTGCAGAAAAGAAGGTACCTTAATAAATCACCTAGAGCAGTAGCTTGTTTTTCTGAAGCTCCTGCACATTCAGCAGAAGCTCTACTGTTTAAAACGGTGTGACAGCTATTCCCCATCACAGCCACCCTGAGCCTTATCAGAGCACCCATAAACTTCCTCTCCACTGTCAACCTGCTTTCCTGTGGCACCACTGTTTATCTCAGCTACAGTACATTAAAGGAAAGTGTTATCAAGAATATGTGTCATGCTTACACCAATAGGGATGACAGACGATAACCATTTTGACTTACACCCATCAAGCTGAAAACAAGCAAAAATTATGAAAGAATTTTTTTTGGGGGTGCCTTTTTCACTTACCATCAAACTGGACACGCCTATCCCACCCAAACGGGGACACACGTAGTTCCACACCCCAATGCTCCCACGCCGGATCTTCTGGCCGACTGCCAGCTCCAGGAAGAAGAGCGGGATGCCAATGATGATGAGGAGGATAAAGTAGGGGACCAGATAGGCACCTGAAAGATAAGTAACCTTATTGAGCTCATAAACAGCATTGCAAGAAGAAACAAATTGATGGTAAACTCAGTTGCAGGCGTGTTGACACACTAAATGTGATTTTAAAAATCATTCACATTCTCTGAAATGCTGAAAAACCGTGTTAAAGCTGTTGGTATTTAAAAACCAAGATTTGTAAAATCCATTTAGGTCTTAAACGATACCCTCTCTCCTTGCTTTTCTGAATATCTATACTCTACTGACTGTCTTAACCAAATGATGAGGGGAAATAACTATCCATTCTGTTGACTAATAGATTGTCAGCCGTGAGATGGAGCGTTTGACGGTTCAGTCCGTAGTTGGGCTCATCGTCATAAAACTGTCCTGGTTCCTACAACAGATTAGTGTCCTGTCCATGGTGGTGGCATGCATCGAGATAAAGACTAACATCAAACAATGACTGGGCATTATGTGTCTCCAATTTCTATAGTTCCAACAACAGAAATGACGTTTTCTCTGTTGGCTTTCCACTTGAGGGAACGTGGGAAAACAATGTTAACAATGTCATGGTTATTATAATTGAATGCCAGACATCTCCAGTAATAACAGTTGTTTCCAGTAAGTTGACATATCAACTTATTGCATACCCGCCCCCCTTATAATCTGAACCCCATCCAAACACACTCATTATTATATTTCAAATTTAATGTGATTCATGGGGACGTCTAAATTTGTCCCTTTCCAGTTTAATCCAAGGGGAGACATAATCAGGATGCAACTGTGTTTTATTTCATCATCCGGGATGTGAAGACTTAGGGCATGTACAAATATTAATACATCAAAAGTGGGAATTACACACAGAGACAGAGGGAAGAGTAGGGGAAAGGCTAAATAAAAATCATTATAGAATAGAGAATAGAGAGGATAGTGAGGTCAGTGAGGCAACGCTAGTGAGGCGGCTCAGGGCTTTGCAAGTATCAATAACAAATACTCTGTGGCCAAATCCGCTCTGCCATAAATTATAGGTGAGGTAAGGTAAGGTAAGGTAAGGTAAGGTAAGGTAAGGTAAGGTAAGGTAAGGTAAGGTAAGGTAAGGTAAGGTAAGGTAAGGTAAGGTAACACTTTATTAATCCCCCGGGGGGAAATTCGGGTGTTATTTAAACTAGGGCCAGCTCATCGAGATGATACATGGCATACTAGCATAGGATAAAGAGGTGACAAGGGAGAGGAAATGATAGAGGGTGTTAGCCAGAAAAAGACAACGGTACTGTAGGAGGAGGGAGAGATATACAACTATAATTACCCAACGCCAAAGACATTTAATGGGTTTGTAATTGGTTGTCATCGCTTCCAGTCACATAACCTGATTGGGAATGAATCTACTGTCAGTAAATCCTGCCTATATGCAATAAAGCAGGACAATGCCAGCGAAGTTAAGCAGGGGGACACAAAAATAAATGTAAAGCAATGTAAGCAATGTTAGGCAATTCATGATAAGGTCAATTTGACCTACTACTGTATGAACACAGGTTTACACTGTCTGCACCTCCAATTACAGGCACACCAGACAAAAATAAATCCATATCGCTATCCATATGCATTCATTTTTAATGCAGCTCTTTCCTGTTAACCTGAGTATCAGTTGAGCCCTGGCATGCCCTCGTGGCAGTAGTAATCAATAGTGCAGTAGCTATATTTAGACTTGGCTGTTTTCTATGCAATCCAGCTTCTCTCTTGGCAGTCCAGCCTGACTGTAACAGCGGACAAGTGGAACTGTCATGTATGATGACTGGGGTCACTGAGCTGCTACAGGTGAGCAGCTAGAAGACAAACCAGAGGCTGAGAATAATCTCAACAGCAAATCACAAGAGTTGTGATTGTGTCATAGGTTACAACACATGATAACTGTGATACAGTTCAAGTTTGGATTTTCAATATACACTCACCGGCCACTTTATTAGGTACTGTTGTTCATCAAATAGCCTGCTCTTCCAAACAACAAATCCTGTGGCTGCAGCTCAATACACTGTATATAAAGCTTGTAGATGTGGTAAAGTGTTGCTTTTTTTGTGTGCGAACAAACATTAGAATTGGCCAGATATATATTTTGATTGTGATAGGATTGTGGTGGTTCCAGCATCTCGGAAACAACTGATCTCTTGGGATCTTCACCACTACAGTCGTTTGATTCTTTATTTACACATATAAATTACCAATGAATGTGAAGGAAAATTGCCTAAAATCCCTCCAGTGGCTTGAAAAGTGACATTCTCCATCTGTTAATGAGAGGTCAGAGGAGAACACACAGAGTTGTTCAAACTAACAGAAAGGCAACCAATGCTCAAATAACAGCTCAGGAAACCTTGTTGAATCCATGCCGCTAGGAATTCAGGCTGTTCTGGAGACAAAGGGGGGTCCTACCCAGTACTAGAGATAGGTGTACCTAATAAAGTGGTAAGTGTATAGAGTTGTTGGCTGTGCTCCAACTCGGCCTATGGAGAGCAAAATCTCCAACTCACCTCCTCCGTTCTTTTGGCACAGGTAAGGGAAGCGCCATACATTTCCAAGGCCGACAGAGAAGCCCACCTGGGCCAGGATATACTGTAGCTTGCTGTTCCAGGCGGGGCGTCCATCATTTTCAGGGACCTCGATCTGTGGGACTTTCTTCCCAGCAGCTCCTCCTACATTCAGGGAGCTGCTTTTGTAGTCCAGTGGCTCCTCATGTGCGAGCAGGTCAGCCACTGACTCTGTGACGTGCTCATGGCTTTGCTCGCGCTGTGTCACCTTGCTGTTCTTAGGCATCAGGGATGCTGAGGGTCGGGAGCTGGGAAGGGGGTGGGGGTGGAGAAAGAACTGATACAGGCAGAAAGTGGAGGGGGTGGGGGGGGTTTGGCTGGACGCTATATGTGAGATGCTGAAGAGTGACAGCAACTGCTGGATTCCAGGTCTGTGACTCAGTCCTGCATCAGAAAAACAGAAGAATCAAATTAAATGTATTCCAGGATCATCAACAAAAATATTTTCTTCACTTACAAGTTTTTTTTATTGGACAAACATTCGATTAATAGTCTACATTTTATATAAAAACAGGTCAATTATTTTCACTTGACAAGACCTGATTGATGTACTGTATTTTTAAATGGCTTTGCAAAACTGTCCCTAAATAACACTTCAGACAGAGACATTGACATGATTATTCCACCATTTAGTGCTTGGGTAGGCTTGTAATAAATAGCTGGCTTAAGACACCTGCTCAGGCCTCGATAGAGGCATGAAGGATGCCAGCATAAAGACAGGAGACCATTTGTCAAACCTGTATGTTAACTGAACTTGGTTCTTTCAACAAAAACTACTCAGCAATACATTTTAAATTCCCAATCCTGTAAATTGTTCTACTTAATTTCCCTTTTCTGCAAGATTAACTTTAGTGAAGCTTTTTCCTATAAATCCCCTAATCCTCTGAAGCCTTGCAGCAACATCCTCACCCCTCATTCAGGGAGTGATTGGTTTAACCCAAATGTAATGGAGGAAGTGAGAATGATGCTCTGAATGAACTGCAGTCATCACAAGCCCGGTGTTGACTCATTACTTATTGAGTTTCCTCACACACTGAACGACAGTGGGGAAGTAAAAAGATGTGAGGAATTAATATGAAGACTTCTTCTTCTTCTTCTTCTTCTTCTTCACCACCACATTCCTTTATTCTCTGTGATGGTAATAATAGACATTATTGAGACCCAATCAAAGTGGAGGGGTAAATATTGTCTTTTTGTAAAGTGAACACTGGGATTGAATAGATGTCACACAGAGGACAACAAGAAGCAGCTGCAACTTGTCTCTTGGCTGCTGCACCTCGAGTGGGAAGCAACAGCAGTGACGCACTAGGCTTCCTCTGTCACGACAGCCACCAGTCCCAACCAAACTTTCATACCAGCAGCAAATTCTACATTAAAGACACTAGCAGAGCTTCTGCTGGTGACAAGGAAACGTCAAGCAATAGCCAGAAAGCCTTTCACACCTTTAAAGTAGTTTTTAGGATTCTTTGTGTACAGAAACTAAGACATGCTACATTCACTTTACTTGCTGATGTGTGTTTTTTTTAAAATATTACATCAGATTTCCTCCTCTGTGCATGTTAAGATCAACCCATGATGCAATAATCCATGTCCATTCATAAGTTGTACAGGGAACCTCTTCATAATCCTTATGTGCATTAACTGTAAAGCCCCCAGCTCTGCTTCTGCCATGTCATTCAATCCCATACAGTACAAGACATGCAATATAAATCAGCAGCTGCACCATCCAGCAAAACATCAACCCACACAACTAGAGTAATCCTGCTGGAAAAACACAGCATTCAGATCATCACAGACAATGTTAGGAGTCTGATTATATGGTGCAATGTTATACTACAGCAATGGCATTCTTGGCAATGACAAGAGAGATGGCATGAGACCAGTTTGTTGTTGTTGTTGTTGTCCTCATCACAGATAGATCAGACTAAATACCGTGTGTCCTTGGATGAAGAAGACCTGGATTGACTCTTTCAGTATGCAGGCAAAAATTAAAAATTAATTTGAAGGTATGGGGATTTTAGACCCAATCAAACTAACACATGTTGATGTGATTACAGTCACATCAACCATGATGTGTTTGCGGTTTGTCATGTTTACATAACCTGTGTGAATATCTGCCTGAGCTTTTTATATTTATTCTATATTGTGCCTATTCAGAGAGATACTGCATCTGTTATAACAAAGGATCATTCTTCAGCTACAGCACTTCTACTGAAACCACACTAATAATTTAGTCTGATGCTTGTTTGCTACATGCATTACATCAACAGAATGGGATGAATGTTTAAAATTAGGAAATGCATATCAGGCACTGATGTTTGGCATAATGTAATTCATCATGCACATAAGTAGTCTTCTGTTAAGATTTCATGTTATTCGTCTATAAATATTTGTTCCCTGAAAAGTGTGTAGCCAAGACAAATTCTTCAAAATGTGGAATCAAAACATCTCATCACATTAAAGGCAACATATCTGAGTGACTTTTAATCCCTATGGCCTCTCATCCTCCACAAACTAGAGTTGATATTAATGTAATTGGTTTAGGGTTTAGATTGGGTGTCATCACTGGAGCTGTGAGCACTGCATGAAAGCATAAAAGAGGCACTTGATTTAATTTAATACTTCATTATTGCCATACATGCATATTTCTTATGAGGACTCTCATCAGAAAGAAACCGTTAACCTTTCAGCACCGTAAGTATAATATTAAACACTCCTAGTCATAAACATATGCCCCTACCCAACATTATCCTCACTGTCAGACACATCACAAAGTGCCAAACAATTATCTAAAAGTTATACTCTAATATACACAAAAGCAATAGAAACATTTATTGTGTATAACCTAAATAGGTTTAGTAGAAAACACCCCATCACAGTGAATCTTTGCATTAGTAATCACTGAATAGACAATAGACATTCAGACGGTGAGAGGTTTCCAAATACAAAGCTTATCTATAAACATGCCCAATGACACAACATAATATAGTTCTGCCCCAGAGGTAAAACACCAGACTGCAAGTATCATCACCAGTAATCAGCCTTGTTCAAATATCCTTATATGTTCACTAATCCTTTACTGTTCCAGTGATTAGTAGCTCAAACTATATCTGAGATCTAACATGAACAAATCATTGAATCATCGACATTAAAGCCTATTGGCTGGTGATCATCTACATTCTGGTGATAGTTGCAATCAATCTTAATTAAAATCGTATAAACATTATTGAATATATAATAGACATAAGATTTATGGATAATCAGAAGATGAAGTTGATCACTCTACCATGAATACATCTGAGCTTAGGGACATATAGAACTTATAACAGGATGAACTGGAATAGTCTCATCTGAAGTATTAGGGCATCAACTTCTTTTTTTTAAATCTTTTTTTTTCCACTCCAAAATATAGTTCATAGCTACACACCAGACCAAACCATCTGAAATGTTGCCTTTAAGTAGTGTGGGACCTTTAACCAAGGTAAAAGAGCTCTTGAACGTCCTCACTAATCACCACAGACGCTCTTTACTCCATAACAACACACATCACTCATCCCGTGATGAATCTGGTGCAGATAGTGGCATATTCTGCGACCACCTCATGTGACGACTTTTAAATACACGCACTCAAGGTCAAATAAAACATGTGGCTCGTTAACGTTTTAGCGTCTGTGAAAACGAGGACACGCGGATAGAAGTCTGTTTGTTCCTCACATGCACATTTTACCGAATTATCTAATATGAAATAGTTTAGATTTAAAGTGATTCGAAATAAGTCTCAGAAACGAAGCAATTCAAACTCTGTCCTGTCTGTCTGAGAAGTTCTGCAGAAACATCGATTACAAGAAAAGTCTACAGTACATCTTTCATCCAGGTGATATCTCAGAAGAGCCGCTCAGTGGAGAGCTGATGGAAACAAAACGTCTTTCTCACCGTGTTTTAGTTTGTTTGAAGCGATCAACAGTATCCAATGTCTGATACAGTTGTCAGAAAACGCCTCGCATATCTGGAGCGACACACTAACATCCGCTTGGTATCGCTTCTGTTTCAGTGTGTGGTACCCAGTGTGGGACGGAGGCTGCGGGATCACATGCTGCTTGGGCTACAATCGACATGCAGGGCGGAGAGACCGGAGCGCCGTGACGCACGAACGCTATTCAGCATCATCACACGGACAAATATGATCACCTGCCAGTCCCTATGGCGTGTTGTTCGTTTTGACACAACTTCCAAAGAGACATCCATCAAACTGCATCTCTATCTCTGCGCGTAAAGGTGGTGAGGATATGGCGCAAAGTAGTGCGTATAGCTTTGTCAAGGTTATCCACCGCTGGTCTGACGCAGATTCCGTCATACCCGATATAGGCTGGGCCTCAAATTTTTCAATTGATAAAAAAAAGTCAAGCCATTCATCACGGCTCCGTCAGTAGGTCTATAGTAGTGTAACGAACCGGGTCTCAGGAGGAGACCGCTCCTTGGCTACTTAGCCAAGGGGATATCCCTTTGGCCGACTGGTTAGCGTGCGGGTCTATGGTGTGGGAGACCCGGGTTCGAGTCCCGGCTTGGGAACTTCCGCTCCCTTACATTGGTGTCAGAAGTGGGATGGGCTTCTCGAAGCGCGTCCCAGCGCTTCCAGCCCTACGGCCGACGGGGAGCCCATCCCACTGCTCTTTTTACGGGAAGCCGATCCCACTTCTGACACCAATGTAACGGACTAGCGGAAGTTCCCAAGCCGGGAATCGAACCCGGGTCTCCCACACCATAGACCCGCACGCTAACCAGTCGGCCAAAGGGATATCCCCTTGGCTAAGTAGCCAAGGAGCGGTCTCCTCCTGAGACCCGGTTCGTTACAGTAGTATGCTATCCAGAAAAACACACACCTGACTTCTTAAAGGTAACACTCAGTCAGCCTGGGGGTTATCATGTCAAAATGTTACAGTAACATCACCCCAACATTGTATAATAGACAGGAAGTGGAAGATTATAGAGTTTATTCACTGGTTGGAGTAGTTCATAGTGTCAAAATGTAATGTCCATATTGACTGACAGCATATTGATGCAACACAGTTTTGACAGGAATCCAGCATTAACTCTTTAAGTGAACCACAACTGCTCCACTCTCAATGGGAGGTCATTTCTATTGAGACATTGGACCTGCCACAGGGCTGCAGCAGATAGTCAGACAGAGGATCATAAATCATGCACCATCCAGCAGAGTTTTCTTTACAATACCACCGAGATAGGGGAGGTGGATATTATCTAGGGGCCATTTTTCATCCGCACCCTTTCGTCCTCCGTTCCCTCATGTCTACTTCTTTAATCATCTTAATCACAGTGTTTATTTTCTCCCTTCTTGATATTTATCAGTGTCTGCAATCAAAACACATGTGATTATCATTATTCAGTTTGGTCTCAGTGATGATACATAACATGAGGGGCTAAACATGTAGTTGATGCTGCGGTGATTTAAGTGGTAAAGCAAAAAGCCTTGTGTGATAAGCTTTTATACTGAATTATCTCCAAACAGCAAGGTAATAATGACCTTACAGTACATTGGGATCACAAAACATTCTGTTCTCTGTATGTATTGTACCTTGCAGTGTGCATGTGTTTTCTGAGTGCAGCATTCAACACCTAGCCAGGGTCTGTTCTGTTTATTCTATTTCTAAGGCTGGTCCTTGCTTGGTGACGCTTTTGACGCACCTTCTCAGAGCTGACTACTGGGATCAGTTTCCACAGCAACCTAGGGATCATATGACAGACTTTGTCTCATCTCTGCGCTATCCTTTCTGCATTATTCTCTTGATGAATTGCTTTATCCTAGGTATCCCACGTGTGTACATACACACATTAAAACATCACAGGATGATGCCACTGTTATATGGATGCCTGCTCCTCCCTCTGCCATCTCTTTTCCTTCCTCAGTTCTCCTATTTATTTTGTCTTTTTCTCCTTTTGTGAATTAAAAGTAATTGCCTGTCATACTTTCTCACAACACTTTTGCTTTCAGGCTCTCTTTTCACGCTGCTTTATAGGAGTGACAGATAGATATGATCTCCCACAGTACATTGCATCTAACAAGATGCCAGGGCTTTGCAGGCCTCCATTCTTTCACTCAAACTCTGATAATAAATTTCAATTAAGTTAGGTATAAGGATGTAGGTGATAACTTACCGGTTAGAGACGTTTGCTTGGCCTGGAAGTCTGCCAGTTTGAAGAAGCAGCTGAGCCGTGGGAGAAGTGAATGTGTGATGCTGTCCCGTAGTATTGACGCACACTTGGCCAAGGCAATGAACCCCGACTGCTCCAGTGGGCAGCAATTTGTCTTTCAGTGAACCACTTGGATAACTTTTGGGGTTTTATTAAGCTTGTCTCAGCAGTCTTGCAGGCCTGTGGGACTGTTGGCACCGAGGTGCTGTTGCCCTCTCTGGTTAGCAAATGACCGACTGGTCCCATTTGGTTTGGAGGAGGCGGGGTTTTGTTCTGCCTTCATTTAATCCATGTCCTCTTGCTCATATTTATTATTAACATATTATAAAGTCATTTTTGCAACTGCATTCCTACTGCCACTGTGACAATGTTCAGAGTCTATGGGTAGGAAGGACACTGGAGATTTCCTACTCCTGGTTCTTGCCCGTAGTTTATTCTGCACCAAATATAAACTAAACACAACGTAAATAACACACCACCAGTGCTGGAGACGCTGTACACCCTTTAGGGTTGAGTCCACAGTCTTTAAATGTCCCATCTGTGGGTTTATGTCTAACAGCCTGTATAGCAGCAGTCTTTTCACAGCTACACTTCCCTCCTCTCTGTCTTGCTATGTCTGTCTTCATCTTTTCACAGGTTCATCATCAGCTGCATTACCTAGATCCCTGTCTATGGTTTGTGTTCATCATGTGTCAATAATTCCTCTCTTGTTTCATTACTTCAAGTATTCTCTATGCCTTTCACTGTATTTAATGCCTCTTGACGTCAGTAGGCACCACACAGTACATTTACATGCCTCTCTCCTAACTGTTCACCTTCACTCGTCTCTATCTTCAGAACCCCCCCTCCCCATTTCTCTGGAAGCCTTTTTTCTTTTGTACTCCCCCTCACCCACTTCCACTCACGTGCACTCACGCATTCTGCATCAGCACCACCACATCCGTCCAGTACTTTTCCTTCACACCAGTCTCATTTGTATTCCTCCCTCCCTGCCTCTCCCCATCCCATCCCTCCCTCCTGTTTCTCCCCTTGTGTTGAGCTGTCTGGGTCACTCTCAGCTCCTAAAAAAAGCTTCAGCCTGCATTGGGCTTTTTGTTCAAGTTCTCACATGGTAGCGCGGTAGTATTCCATTGCTAGCATATCTTAGCTTGAACATATATAAATACAACAACTCTACGATGTAACTGTGAAATCAGGACGAACATGGAATACTTCTGAGAGTACTAAATGGATTAGACCCAGTCAAAGCAATTGATGAACCATTCTGTTTACAGTACATTACTGTCTGCGATCAATGACTCCTTCTGCCAAGAGGGATACAGCATCACTTTACTGTTTCAGCGTTGTACTGAACAAATATTATGCTGTTAGAAACAAAGACAATAAACATTAAAAAGAAACAAAAGACAAGTGATTTTCATATATTATTCATCTTTCCCTAAAATCATAAACTGTTTACATAAATGTCACACTGGGTTTCTAAGCACATGGAGGAATGAACAAGGAAGTTTCACTTAAATGAATATAAGATGCTGCACCAACTATTTTCCCAGAGTTCATCAGTGACCAGGGATCTGCTGTAGCTGTGCAGGTGTTCAGATGGAGGAGGAAGTGGGTCATGCTGAGCTCTCACAGACCTACTGCAGTGCTACACCATGCCCGCCCTCCAAGATATGCGTATCTCTTGTTACAGGTTTTAGTCCAAGCTGTTCTCTTGGGGATTAGCCCTGTTGCCATTAAATCTGTATCCATCTGTAAATATAAACAGGTGAAAAAAGATAATACCTAAATGCATTTGAGAGTCACTTGGGTACTGTATTATATCAATGTGGCATTGGTGGCTTTGCTCCTTTCAGCCCTTATCCATTGATACTTTAGGGATGGGAATTGAATTGGAATTCTGGCATGACATAAAGAGGTCCAGGTTACTTAGACCAATGATAAGTTGTCAATTGGTTGGTTGACAGGAGAAATGCACAAAAAGATCTGTTTCTGGCCACACGTCTCACATAAAAGATAACAATGGGTCAGGTCTTGCTGTTCACCTTATTACAATAGACAAAAATAGAACCTCATTAATGCTGTTTTTCCTCACTAATCCTTTGCAGATTTCTCTCTACTTTGACAGTTCATTAACAAAAACCTTTGTGTGCCATTCATCAACTGTTGTTGATTATTTATAGATGAAGCACATATCCGCTGCAGTACTTTTATTTTTTACTGTGTGGCATCATGTTGTAAATGAAGTATAATATTTGGATTATATTATTTAAAATGTGTTGAAAGCACAAATCTATGGTTTGCACCCTGAGCGGTTATCTACTGGTAAACATGTGCACCAAGTACTGTAACTGCAAGCAAATAATTCTCAGCTAATATTTTGCCATC
>CABFOS010055445.1:5765-22063 GCA_900660315.1 Diretmoides pauciradiatus | reverse complement strand
CTCCTGACCTTTTTCTAAATAAAGTAATTTTCTAAATTCAACTTGACCATTCTTGTGCACTAACACTGCACGCGGACCGAGTCTCACGCTCGTTAATCGTGAGTGGCGTAGCTGAGTATGTGTTTAGGAGTTAAAAACTGCATGGTTGCACACAGTTAAGAGCAGTTAACTCCATCTGGTTACAATTATATGATTTAAAATGTGTTGAAAGCACAAATCTATGGTTTGCACCCTGAGCGGTTATCTACTGGTAAACATGTGCATCAAGTACTGTAACTGCAAGCAAATAATTCTCAGCTAATATTTTGCCATCATTTCATATGTAGGTAGATTCTTCTGCCTTACATCAGGACTGTTGTGTGAGTGCTTTGGTTGCTCCATTTGAGGAGGGCAGTTGCCCTGGATATTGGGAGATTTAAAGCTGGCACATTTCCCCCCTCATACAGTACTATCTTTATAGACATACTTAAAGCTATGTTAATACTGGGTGGCAGATTGCCTTGCTGGGTCTGTGCAGGGACATGTGGCAGTCTATAGAAGAATTCTTCCAGATGGTCTCTCAAAGAGGGGTCTGTCCAGCTCACGGGGTTGAGGGCAAAGCTACCGTCCCCATTTTTTTGGACAACATAATCCTTTTAAAATACTCCTGCACCAAAACGTACTTTTTTTTAATAGTAATTATTGTTGGCTTAACAAGGCTGATGCAACATGGAATGTTATATAATAGGGCCAGGCTCACTTTATAGTGAGATGAAAAGCGATATGCATTATAAAAAAATGATAACACAGGATTAAAACATGGTGTGGTGTATGATGTGATGTAATGATCCTTGTCCAAAATGGATATGGTATACAGCAGATTTTTGTGTTTATTCTGTGACAGAAAAAAATAGCATAGGCAGCATAGAGAAGCACTTAGTCTGTAAGAACCCTGGCTAAGAGTGACTGGATAAAGAAATGCACTGTGGAAATGAATCTGAGGAGACTGACATTTGTGTGTCTATGCATGTATGTGTAGTGTGCCTGTGTCACACTGGCACACAAAGCTAGTAAAAAGAGAAGTTTACGAGTAGATATTAAAAAAGATTTTTGTGTATGTGATTGTATGTTTTTTTTTCTTTATGCCCAAAATCAAAAAACAATAAATATATTGATAAAAAAAGTAAAAAAAAAGATATTGACTGATTTCCCCCCTAAAGGACAAATAAAAGAAGACGTTCAAAAAGCAATAGGAAATGTAGGATTGAACCCCCTCTCTCTCTCTACTGTGGCAAGCAGGCAGTAATCCTGTGTGTGGGAATGCCCTACATAACTGCCTTAGCATGCTTACTCCTGTGTACTATTAATAATATCAATGGAAGTTGTTGGGACAGCTACATGCTAGAAATCTGCAGTTGTCACTATTAGATTAGATTGTTTATTACTCCCTGTGGGGAAATTGTTGGATGAATGTATGATTCGCAAGTAACGACCCAAGCAAAATCCAAGAAGAGAACTCATATACCTATTCATAATATCCTAGACACAAATAAGCTATTTTTAAAACAAAGATGAGGCTAAAGGCATTTTCTCCTATTTCTCAAATTCAACTCAGGAGAAACAACCACATAACAGCTCATGTTGATCTCACTCTGATCACAATAATAGATCTCTAAATGATATGAAATAAATGGCATTTAACTCTCCTGAATATGAAACCATAAGAAAACTCAATACTGTTAATTATCATTATATATGTCACATGTTAGCATCTTCACATTTATCTCATTAAGTGTCAAGAATCCTTTCTCCTTCATCCTGGTGTGGTCCCATACCACATAACTACAACGTCCTATAGGTTTGAATCTGGCTGCATGTCATCACTCCTCTGTCACGTTACATGCCATTTATTTTCTTTTTTCTATTGTTTTATTGTTTTGCTGCCTAATTTCCATTCTATATTATGTTGTACAATGAATTTGTTTTAATAGCAATTGGGAAGCCTTGTATTAGTTGCATATTCGTAATAAATAAATAAACTAAACTACAAAAAAGGTTTCCTGACTCTCTCTACTACTAACTATCAAATAAAAGAGAAAAAGAAATCCTGAAAAATATTTAAAAAAGAAAGAATCCTTTCTCTCTGTTGTCTCCTTGTGGGTCCTAGTTTATTTTAGGAGAAACATCTCACCTGAATAAGACACCAATTGAGATATCCCGTATTCCTCAGGAGATAAAAAGAGCAAGATTGTTTTTATCTTATATTAGATTAGATTATAGCTCCACACCTATCAGCCAACTTAGAAAACTTCTGCCACGCCTTCTCACCAACAGCCTTACTGAACGCCTGCGGCTTCCTCAACAAATCATCATCCTCTAACTCCCTGACATCTATTACCTGCCACCAGTCCCAGGCTCCAAATCACCCACAGCCAAGAAACTCCAACAATGCAAAAAAAGCGGTCAAACGTGTTAAACCGAACCCAGCAAAAACACAATGTGTTTCTCTTCAACAAAAATCCAACACTGAAACCAAACCTCCACAATTCCTAGGCATGTTCAATGCAACATGCAATGGACAACATACATACAGCATCTGCAGGGTGAGGGTATGGCAAGCCGTTTTAACATTTAATAAAAACAATTTGATATCAAAATTCAAAAATTTGATATCAATTTGTTAAAATTTTGATATCTATTTTCTGAATTTTTATATCAAATTTCAAAAACCTTGATATCAAATTGTTTTTATTAAATGGTAAAACAGCTTGCCATAGTGAGGGCAACAACTGAACCACCAACAAGTCCTCCCAACATACACCAGCTCACACTACTGCCACCACACATCTGACCTCCAAACTGTTCACTAACTACTAATCATCCTGGGACAGAAAAACATCAACAGAGCCACCAACAAGCCATCAAACCTATCACAGAAGCAAAATGGACTACGGGAACACCTCTAAGGACAATATTACAGCAACGCCACCCTGACACAGCTCACAGCACCATACCTCAGTAACCATACATATCTATCTCTTCTCATCTTTTCCTTCTCGCCGTTTAAATACCTATTTTAATCCACTCTTGCTCTCTATTAATTCACTCTTTTTTTAAATGTCATGATTATTTTATTAGTGTTATAAATCAAATAATCATTAAACCTCCTTTCAGTGATATAGTCTATGGTTAGGAGGAACACATCTGCCGCCTAGTGGTCAAAAGGAGAACACGCGTCAGTAATCTGAGTCGTCAGCTGTGAAAATGTTTGTTCAGTAACATATGGTCTGACTGACAAGTGTAGACTGTCAGACAATGAATGGGCCTTTTGTTTAATTTGTGATACCAAATCACATATTGGTCAGAACAGGACCAGTGTCAGTGGGCGAGAGCAGACATCAAGAACAAACTTCTTTTGACTTTAATTAGCACCACGTCCCTTCTCTCACTGATTTCTCTGGCATATGTACAAATCTCAGCCCTGATTAGTGAAAAATTATTTAACAGGAATAGTAATATTCCCTGCTGGAAAATACAGCGTGATGGATTTTGAAATAGTTGATCGGTCCAGCAGGGACACGCAAACTCATACTTGTGGGCAATTACCCACCTGACTTGCATGTTTTTGGACTGAGAGAGTAAAACAGATTCAAACCCTAATAATGACTCAGAATATTAGTAAATTGTAAAACAAAAACTATGACACAATGAAGGTTGTCATCAAAACATTAGGTAGACTTTTTTTTCAGCTTTTTTATGTCCATAAAACAGGTATGTATTTATGGAACAGAGCCTAATAATCACAAATAACTGTTTTATGAACCTTTCACAACTACTGCAATTAAAATTTCAACCCTCAGTCATCTTGACCCCAAAAGGTCCATCGACCCACCCAGTAACCAGGTACAAAGAAATAAACAGCAAGACCAGACTTGTTCAAGCTGCTGACCAGCTCCCAGCTAGACCAGCTCAGATTAGCACTGCTTGCTATGAAGCCCCACATCAGTTCCTGATATCCCACCCAAATAAACTGTGTATGAACTCTGTATACTGCTGCCCAAACTCGCCATCTATTGCCCGCCCAGCCGTCCTGGTAGGAGGATCCCTCGCTTAGTCGTCCCTCCCAAGGTTTCTTCCACTTTGTTTTGTGGGAGTTTTTCCTTGTCCTTTGCTGAGGGTCTAAGGTTGGGGGGTGTTGTGTCAAACTTTGGGCATTGTGAAGCCCTTTGAGACTGTAATGGTGATTAAGGGCTATACGAATAAAATTTGATTGATTGATTGATTACACATCATGTTCTATAATGCTCAATTTAATAATGATTTATTTGATCCATCTCATATCATTCAGGACAAACTAGAGGATGTCACTACCACGTTGCTCTGGCGCTGTCTTGTCTACTGCACTGTCATTTTCAACTTGACTAGGGAACTGTGACCCCAGAGCCGCACCCTTGGAGCGGCCTTCCGAAGTGCATGAGTGACAGCCGAGCAGCCAATCAGCTTATTGCACAGCCGAGTAGGCGGGATTTCCTGTACAGTCACTACTGAGTAATCCAACATGGCGGATGTGTCGCTCGCGTAGAGAGGATAGTGAAACGTTGTTTAAGTTTTCTTAGATAGACTCTTACAGTACACCGTCGGAGCAGCGAGTGCATTGGTAAATACATCAGTATTTCAAGACAGCGGCGTCGGCTCTGAACATGAAGGGGAAAGAACGATCTCCGGTGAAGAAGCGCTCGCGGGTGCTCGATGACATCCGAGACCGAGGAGGAAGTCACCCGAGCGGTAAGAAGATGGGGACCGGGTCGACCACGGGCAGCAACGGGAACAGTTCTGCTCAGAGCGGCGCGTCGTCCAGGCGAAGTCTACACGGCGACAAGAGAGACCTGCGGGACCCGGAAGGACATGGAGGATCTAGCCGAGCTGCTAGTAACTACGACTACGGTAGCCTCACCGGCTCCGGTAACAAGATGCACAGCGGCGCCGACCTCGCGACGGAAAACATCAGCTCCTCCCGGGCCGGCGCGCGCAGCGACCCACGGCAACTATCAAACGCAGAAAGTGAGTACAAGACTCTTAAAGTAAGCGAGCTGGGCTCTCAGCTGAACGACGAGGAGGTAGAAGACGGGCTGTTCCACGAGTTCAAGAAGTTCGGCGACGTGAGTGTTAAAATAAGTCGCGTTAACGACGAGAGAGTGGCGTTTGTCAACTTCAGGAGGCCCGACGACGCCAAGGCAGCCAAGCACGCCCGCGGCAAGCTGGTGCTGTACGACCGGCCGCTCCGGATCGAGCCCGTCTACGTGAGCCGACGGAGGAGCCGCTCCCCTGTTTCCAAAGACACTTTCTCCTCGGGGCACAGACAGATCCACTCCCAGAGACCGCTGTCGCCTACTGGCGTCGGTTACAGAGACTACCGGTTACAGCAGTTGGCGCTGGGTCGCCTCCCCCCGCCCCCTCCGGCTCACTTGAGGGACCCGGAAAGAGACAGAGAGTTTTCGATCTACGATGCCAGGAATCGACCTCCGTTCATCCCCGAATGTGCTGTTTTCCGGGACGACGACCTCATGCCTCCAGAAGATGACCAGAGGGCAAACAGGACGTTGTTCCTTGGTAATCTTGACATCACTGTGACGGAGAGTGACCTGAGGAGGGTGTTTGACAGGTTTGGGGTGATAACAGAGGTGGATATCAAGCGGGCAGTGCATGGACAGAGCAGCACCTATGGTTTTCTGAAGTTTGAGAATCTTGACATGGCTCATCGTGCCAAAATAACAATGTCTGGAAAAATAGTGGGCCGCAACCCCATTAAAATTGGCTATGGCAAACCTACCCCCACAACCAGGCTGTGGGTGGGGGGCCTTGGACCCTGGGTTCCGCTAGCTGCACTGGCTAGGGAGTTTGATCGCTTTGGAACCATCAGGACTATAGACTATAGGAAAGGAGAGGCATGGGCCTACATCCAGTATGAAAGCCTGGATGCTGCTCAGGCTGCCTGTTCTCACATGCGGGGCTTCCCGCTAGGCGGCCCTGACAGGAGACTCAGAGTCGACTTTGCTGATACAGAGCACCGCTACCAGCAGCAGCAACAGCAGTACATGCAGCTTCTCCCCCTGCCACACTATGACTTGGTCCCTGAGCCGTTTGCCCACCGCCTCACCACAGAGTCCATGAGAGTGAGAGGGAGGTCGCCTCCAGTTCCCGCTCGCTTCAAAGAGAGGGATCTCTACTCTAGTGCAGAGTGGCCTGGCCTGGCTGTCCATGACAGGATGCGAGGGGGCGGCTTTGAGCCCCTAGAACATCTGGAAAGGTGTTCTGGCGAAACATGGTCAGTAGAACGTGAACGGGAGTCACAAAGCCGAGATCAGGGCCGTAAAAGAAGGCAGTTGGACAATGCCTGGCACCTGGACCGTTCACCTGACAACAACACTGATTATGTTTGGCGTCGCCATGGCAACTCGCTGGAGCGCAGCCCCGGAGGGAGCAGCAGAGACGGAGGGAGATACAGTGACCCCGAACGGCTACCTCGCTCTGGTAGACCCTCCCCTGCCAGAGATCGCCAGAACAACCTTCCATCAGACAAGAGACGGCGGACACTCAGCCCGACCGAGCCAGGCTCCCGGTCCGAGAAGGACGGCAAACGCAAAACCAGTGACTCTTGTAAGAGCCCCGTGAAGAAGGACGACCGCTCAGAACCCCCTTCCTCATCCTCCTACAACTCATCTTCCTCCAAGACAGGCCTGCAGTCCAAGCAGGCGACTGGGGGACAGAAGCTTTCCCAGGCGTGGCAGGGTGTCCTTCTGCTGAAAAATAGCAGCTTCCCCACATCAATGCACCTGCTGGAGGGGGACATGGCTGTGGCCACCAGCCTGCTGGCGCAGGGCTCCAAAGGGGGACAGGTGTCACAACTGAAGATCACCCAGCGCCTCCGCCTTGACCAGCCCAAGCTGGACGAGGTGTCTCGACGCATCAAGGCTGCAGGCACCGGCGGATACTCCATCCTCCTGGCTGTGCCCGGGAAATCCGAGGACGGAGGACCTCAGGATACCAACAGCTCCACCGAGAGGCCGCTAAAAAACCTGGTCTCCTACCTGAAGCAGAAGGAGGCGGCCGGCGTCATCAGTCTCCCTGTGCGGGGCGTCCGTGACAAGGACCAGGCTGTCCTTCATGCTTTCCCCCCATGTGATTTCTCCCAGCAGTTCTTGGATGCCTCCTCCAAAGCCTTTGCCAAATCAGAGGATGACTACCTGGTGATGGTCATTATCAGAGCAACATCATGAGAGTAAAAACAGGGACATGAGCTTAGTAGGTGAGGTTAAGCTTTCAGTGTCAGTCAAATAACACAACATGAGAGGAAATGACAGGGCTCTGTTTTTAAGTTCAGTAACCTGTACGGTAGCTTCTATTTCATCCTGTTGAAGGTTTCTCTGTAATGGAAATGAAAGTCACATTAGATTGGATGCATTTTATTGAGTTGATGGATATGATTATTTAATGCAGGTTACACGCTGCCTAACGCTGCCCTATATTATATTTGGTTATCAAATTAATGTAAATTACTTGAAGGGTACTGCGCTTAAAGAAATTAAGAGTAAGTACGTTTTTGTGAATCACAATAATATTGGTTGCCTTATCTCATAAACAAATCACCATTCCTTTATAGCCTTTGATATTTTGGCCGACTGTAACAAAATTAACTATAAAGACGCCTTTGAAGTACCGTGAAGATGTTTGTACAGCCATGGCTACAAGAAAATTGAATCAGTCCCATGTACATATTAATTTCCCCTGATTAAAGAAGTATATCCATTTTACGCTAAAGCTTTACCTATTTGCTCATTAATAAGCATATAATTCAAATGTGCGCCTGTACCACCTCTTGTTGACCAAATGTACAATGTTTTCAAGTCAGAGTATCAGTATGAGAGCTTTTCTATTTGTTGTCTTTATGGCAATGTTAGCTAAAGCTACAGGAAAATCTTTGTACCAAATGTTTAATTCTAGACAAATGGCATTGTGTTAGTCATTATTATTTGGCGTTTAAAATCAGTGCCCCGTTCCATTTTTTATCACTTAATTTCCTTTGTTCAATGTGACATCAGCATTTGAGGAACAGGGATGGTTTCACTATAATAATAATAATAATAATTAATGGTTTATGTCAAAGCCCCTTTATTTTCTGAGCCAAGTCTGAAGGTTATTTGACCGTGTCGGGTGAAATCAATGCATATTTCTTTGTCTGATTTTATTTTTTACCATTTTCACCAATCATTGGTACCAACAGCACCACTATTCCATCCAGCGTGATACTAATGAGTAAATTAGTATCACACTGGTTTCCATCTATATACAATGATTCATAATTGGCTGTAGCTAAGCACCAAAAATGTCTTTTTGCACACAGATTGTCAACATGGCATCACTGAACATGTGGTGCAGCCATCTATTTAACCCATCAGCAGCACACATGGTAAAAAATCTAATCAAAATGCACATCCTGTTTAGGTTGAATATGTACTTTATTTTTGTATGTGACATAAAACAAGAGCTATGTATGCCATGTACATCCCTTATAATCGACCAGGAGTGGAAAATCTCACTACTGCCAGTGGACTTGTGTGAGGAAACCCTCAGAAAGCATCAGAGCAATGGGGCCCTGCTACAGTGGCCATATATACCTTCCTCTGAAAGGACTGATCTTGATTTGTTTTAATGCTTTGATTTCAGTACCATGTTTTTAAATGGAAAATTTTGCTTTGTGCTGTATACTCAGGATATCTGGAGAAAAAAATGGAGACCAACATTGCTCATGGGCCTGTCAGAAAACACAAAGTGCAACATGCACTTCATAGATTTTGTCTCAGTCTTAATAAATTTACTCTTTCGTGGGAAACACAAATGTATCTGCCTTGGAAGACAACTTTTGTGACCTTTTCTGTTCTTGGAATTGTACTTGGAATTGTCTCTAAAACTGAAAGGCTTATCACTTTGAATGTGGAAGCCGTCTCTGGCAGAAAGGAGAGGAAAAAGTGTGAGATCGAGGGAAGACAGCTTTTCAGTACTGTATGTTGATGTTGAATCATCAGTTGTTGAACGAAGAAGTCCGGGCTTCTTACTAGCTAAAAAAAAAAAGATTCACACTCTGCCAAGGCAAATCTAGAGTAACAGCCCCGTCAGAGCTGTGTTTTATTCTTCAGTCACCTCTGGCCTTTATGTCTGGGTGTGGCTGAGAACCGGCCGGTGTGTTCCAGCTCTGTATCCTGGCCAACATCATCACCCTGGGCTGCTGGGGTCCGGCTGCTCAGTTTGTTACTCACCACCCCAGGCTCTATCAATATCAAAGTGGTTGTCTACATCTGACAGCCTCTCAATGGGAGCAAAACATTTCAAATACCCAGTCGTCTTTCTCACCTGGCTCCAACAACACCGAAGGTATTTGGGCCTGCGCCAGCTTGCAAAGGAGAGGTGATATTCATTCATTTGTGTAGTTGCCTGCCAGTTACCCTTCCTTGCATTGGAGTTTTGAAGAAGACCTCTGTGCTAGGGCCAGACTTCATACGTACCTCATCCTGTGTTGGAGACGAGGATTTATGTATGCTCAGGTTGAGACAGTGCAACAGCATCTGCTTTTTGTTATTTGCCGTGAACGTGGAAAGGAAACGCTACGGAAGAGAAAACTGCAGGGAACCCTAACTTTATTTTATGTTTATGTGATATACCTTTTAATGATCTTGTTCCAAAGTGAATATGAAATGAAAGTGGAGAGTATCCTGCTGTCTTTGAGTCCGAATCTACAGGATGTATCTCAACAGAACATCACTCCTGCCCACCACTGCACCTGGTTTCATCTTTAAACAAGTGGGACAAGTTTACACTGCCACCCTGTGCCACTTCCTGGAGACAAAGTTTCCTGGAGCTTTGTGTCTTAACACAAACATACCCACAGCAGTTCCTCAGGTAAAGTATTCAGATGGCCTAAATACCATGTTTGGGTATGTATACAAACACACATGACTAGTTTATATTTATATAAACATCCTGAATTACACCCCACCAGGAAGTCTGCTGTGACGTCTCCAAATTGACAGTTTGAGATAACCAAAAATGTATGATTCCTAATTGTTAATACCCTTATAGGTGGCCTGTGATCTCTCAGCTGTTCAGTGTTACCACATGATCAGACCTGAATCACCACTAGTTATGAAATGGTTCATTAAAAACTAAAAAAAATTGCATTATCTCTTAAGAGAATGGAAGTACTGTAATTTATATGAAGTTCTGCCAGCAGTAGAATTGTGGATTAGCATGAGCTATGTCAACCTTTTTATATGGTTAATACAGACACTGCCATGTCAGTCCATAGTGTGTAGCTACAAAGGTCATGGAATAGAACCAATCGGTTTTATCACAGTTTTATCACGTGTGTGTATAACACGGAAGGGTGTGTTGAATACATGGATCTCCTGCTTTCTGCAGCATGAATGTATTTGGCATTGAGGGATAATTGATTTGGAGGATTTAATTGTAGCACGTATATGAACAACCTATGCTGTATTATTAGTAAGGATGACCACACTTCATATTTTTTTAGCGTTTTTTAAAGCAGCATTTGACATAATGCAAAGGATTTTCAGAAATTGCAATTGTTTTCACTCTAGGCTGAGAGTGTCATGACAGGCTCTGTGCTAAGAGAAAGCTACTTGACCCCCTGACAATTTACTATCTACCATATAGATATAGTGATGCTGTCCGAAACGCTAGCACAAATGAGTAGATGCAATATATCATTATTGATCATTCTGATGAGGTATATACTGATGCTTGATGGATATTTTTTTTGCTTATGTGTAAAGGTTTTTGTGGATTGGATGTTAAAGAATGGTTTTGCATATGAAACCCATTTGGATGTGATCTCATAAGAACACAAATCTTAGGTTTTACAGGATAACCGCTCAGCATGGAGGCCTGCAGCAGTCTTTATTCTGCCTTTCTGAAAGGGCACACACTTATCTAGAGTGGGACTAAAAGACCTCTAGAGGTGTAATGAACACAGATAGTTGCTGCACAAGTCAAGGAATTCGTCAGACAAGAGAAACTGCCTTGGTGAGTACAATTTTAACTGTTTTCATTTGCACTCATTGTATCAGTCATTACTTTCACCTCTGTATTTGAGCAACCTATTTCATATCATTAATGTAAATAGCGTCAAACTTATGTTTGAATAAAGGCCAATATTCTTGGAATACTTTTGTGTGTTTTTCTTTCTGATATACTTGTTTCAGTGAGAATGAATTGAATTTGAATTGGTGGTGGAGCTCTTGTGGTCTTCAGACTCTCACTCCTCTAGAGGTCAGCGTTGGGTAGTGGAGTGACGTCAAGACTTCTGTAGAACGTGCACAAACCTCATGCTTGGAGGGGGAAATGATATCTTAATGGGTTACTTTATGAGTCCATATTATTGTAAGTGATAAGCTTATCTAGTTGGTGTAAGGTTAACCTGTTAGATGAATTCATTATGAGAAGTTAAACCTCTTTCAAGCTAATATCCATAACATAAGATTAGGTCTACAATATGTGCTCTTTATCTTAAAATACCATTAAAACTTCAAGCCCCATTCCAGGAACTGTTTTTGTTATATCACTTATGGTTGGATAAACATAGACTCCTAAAGTGTCTGATGTGCTGATGGAAATAAATCTCTTGACAGATTCCAGATCTCACCATAACAAGGATGGGCCCATTTCCTTTCTTTAGAGACAGTATAAACACAACAGTTTAAATTGTTTAGACTGAATTATGTCCATTCCTAGGAAGTGAGCATTTGAATACAGACAGCTGTTGGGCCAAAGCAGCCTTTGACGTCTTTGCAATTAGTACACACCGTATCTGAGAAAAGTCAACAGAAGTCAGTCTGGGAAAGGTCAAACCTCAACTGGATTTCAGCACTAATGAAATCATTACATGTGGCCTAGTTGCGGAAAACAAATGCAGAATGGATTTGACCTACATGATCAAACCAAATGTGGCGTGTTCTTCAATCCCTCCTTTATTCCATAGTGATGCATACTTGACCTAACACGCGAGTTCAAAGACACAAAGCTTGACTTCAAGTGTCAAAAAGTTTTACCAATGTTTTATTTTCATTAATCTATATTTGCACAAGCTCAAGGCAAGTTCTTTGATTCTTTCTTCTTTGTGAGTTATACTGTTTAATCAACTTCATAATATGTGTGTTAACTGTCATTGCTGGACTGTGTTTACTGTACGGCGTCCAGGCAATTTAATCAATAACTGAGTGAAGGTTCATTCTATACAGAAAGAAATTAGTTTTGGTTGGCATTAGATGACATTAGATAAAATATACTCCGTTGCTTTTGTTTCCTTTATCTGGGTTCATCCATTACTCATTTTCTGTGTGCTTATGGTTGTTAAGTGGTTTCATATCAGTATGTGTTAGTTATAGCTCAGGTAAAGGAGGAGTTGAGGCTGGCTGAAAACAATCCAAACCATATAAAATACCTCAACTGCCTTTGTGAGGCTTCAGGGTCACTTTGAAGATATGAAGTCTGCTGTTGTGCTGCTGGCCTTGGTGGCTGTCTCAGAGGGCCTTGTCAAGTAAGTCATATACTTGGGGGCTGCACTTATATTTTCCTATGCTTAGGAAAAGATGGTGGCAATATATTTGTATATGTTTGTACACGGTGTCACAGGGGGTGACGTTGAAGTCCTGTTTTCTATCTTAGGAAAGATGTGTGCCTACATGTTTGCTAAGCTCTGGTTAAACGTAGAGGCCTTTAATACAGTACCTACCTACTGTAGGCTAGGACGCCATTGCATATTTTACAGGCCAAGATCAGAAAGCTGTTATGTTTGTACAGAATCCCTCTGATGAGAGGGAAGTCAGCTCGGCAGCTTCTGCAGGAGAAAGGCTTGTTTGAAGAGTACAGGAGCAAGTTTCCATACAACCCTGCGGCTAAGTTTCACCCCGTGGATGACCAGAGTGCGGTGCCCATGACCTTTGATCCAGATGTAAGTTGCATGTAACTACTGTATAGTCTGTCCTGTGTGACCACAGAAAGTCACTGACTCAATCTTCCTTTGGAAAAGGTGACATACTACGGAGTCATTGGCATCGGAACGTCCCCTCAGTTCTTCAAAGTTCTCTTTGACACCGGCTCGTCTGACCTGTGGGTACCTGGCACAAAGTGCACCAGCTATATTTGCAGTAAGTATAATGGAAGCAGCTCATGTTCAGGGGAATGTAATGTAGAGAAGAGTTCTTGCTGAGGTCTTCAAAAATGGGACAGAGATTGGGAGATGTTTAAGAAGTATTTGTTAGATGTATTCATTAAGATATTTAGCTCTAGCTCTGACTATGCCTCAATCCACACCAAAGCATTCGTTTTGAGCCTGTACATATTGCAAGGTCTATGAAACAAGATAAGCAGTGAAATGCAGATTAGTTGCTCTTTGAGATCTAAATTTGAATTAAAATCCTGGACTTTTTTGAAGGTAAAACAAAACCAATAAACTCTGCTCCTCCTCCTCCTCTGTTCTCTCCTGTGCTGCTCTGTCTCACTCTTTCACCTGCCACTAGATCATCATGCAAAATTCAACAGCACAGCATCCTCCAGTTTTCAGGCCAGCACAAAGTCTTTCACCATCTCATATGGCACTGGTTTCATGTCAGGGACTTCAGGATATGACACCATAATGGTATAAACATGAATGTTAATTCATTGATATGCTGGTGGACTTCAGTAAATTCCATTCTGTTAGGTTTCCTATAACATTGTGGTATACAGCAGGCATCTCATATGGTATTTTTCCTATCAGATAAGTGACATTCATGTGGAGCACCAAATCTTTGGCCTTAGTGAAATGGAGGCACTTTTTCTGGACTCCGTGCCTTGGGACGGCATTCTGGGTCTGGCCTTCCCTGGCATATCAGTCGAAACAGGCACAACTGTATTTGAGAATATGTGGAGTCAGGGCGTTATCCCCCAGAACTTGTTCTCCATGTACCTGAGCAGGTGAGGCGCTTTCATATTTTTCACTTATTGCAAACATATTGCAAAATTGCTTGTTTACAAAATTGTGGTTTCCAAGCATGATGCAATGGGGGGAAAAAACATGTTCTTTTCTGCCTCCAGTTCTGTGGAGGGCAGCATGCTATTTCTGGGAGGAACAGATCCCCAATACTTCAGTGGAGGCATTAACTGGATCCCTGTGCATGGTGCCACTGGTTTTTGGAACATCGTAATAGATAGGTAAGTGGGCAGTGGTTGAAGGAGTGGATGTGTTAATTCTTCACTTTGTTTCCATTTAACCTCAGGCACCAGCATAGTAGATCTTTTGTCGCTGAAGTGTTCACACTAGTCTGAGACCTGCTTCTTCTACATAATGTTGTTGATGAATTAACGTACACATTTGTTTTTTAATGAGATCACCTTTTTGTCACAGCATCACCATCAATGGGAACACTGTCGCTTGCTCGGGGTCATGTGAAGCAGTAGTGGACTCTGGTACTTCTCTTATCATAGGGCCTAGCAAAGACATCAACAACATCAATGGCTGGGTAGGAGCCTACACAGACCAGTCTGGAAGTGTGAGTTCATTGTTTTTCCAATCCTATGAGTGTCATGAATATAATCTTAAATGGGATTTAGGACTGCAGTGGGTCCAAAGCATTAAGATAACACGCTGTGTCTCTGTCTCTGTCTCAGGCTATTGTGGGTTGCAGTAACACCGACGTCATGCCTGACATTGTCTTCAACATAAATGGCTACAGCTTCAGTTTGCCTCCATCAGCCTACGTCATGAAGGTTTGTCTCTTAGTAGCTGACTCAGACATGCATTGTAAGAACAAGCCCATCCTGGGAAGATCTGTTTAGGTATTTAATATTGAACTTTGATAATTAAGCAACCAGAAAATGAAACGTTTATCCCCTGCCTTGTGTCACATGATCTCCCCTTCTCTTCAGTCTGGGTCTAGCTGCAGAACAGGGTTTGAACCCGGCGTGTGGATCCTGGGTGAGGTCTTCATGCGGCACTATTACACTGTCTTCGACTTCAGCAACAACAGAGTGGGTTTTGCTCAGGCTGTGTGAACAGATCCTAAAAGACTCATTACCTGAGAGCACCTGAGATATTTAGAAGGTGTTTGACTTTTGTCTTTTTTTATCACAATTCATTGCCTCCTTTTAAATCATGCATGTTTGTAAGTGAAACTAATAAAATGTTGTTTTTCAGACTTTTACGTCCATGTGTACGTCTCTCTGGTGTGGATAGGAGGAATTCATGAATTATATTGTGCTGTAAAATGGTTCTTGGTTTTGGTGTTGCAGTATTGTCATATTTAAATTTGCTGGCCACTAGATGGCAGAGGACTCACTGAACTGCACACACTGTCATTATGCCATCCATTTGATTCTCCTAGGAGGGGCCTGAGGAAAGGATGAGTCATCTTACTTAGAATTCAGTATTGTAAACACAGACCCACCTGCCAGTCATTTGTTGTCAACAGGCACTGGCTTGCATTCGTGCCATCTGTGCCTGTAACGTACAGTGATCTCAGCCTTTCTTTCAGCTGGTGGCTTTGTTCTAATTATAACCTATGACTGAATATCCAAAAAGGGATGCGTCACTCTCATCTTTAAAAACACATCCATTTAAGCATATGCATGAACACACAGCTCATTTATTATTAAACCTGCCATACCTTGTATAAAACCCCTTTTTCTTTTCTTTAGCATTTTAAGCATCTATGTCCATTTGATCTATAATAAAATATCTTTCGTCTGAATCTAATACAACATGTTGAATTGCATTTTCCAAATAGTAAAATCAAATTACTTTGTATGATACAACACACCTGGCTGGTGCTGCATGTGTCGTGAGCAAACATAACAACATGAGACACCGAGCTAAAGTTACTGAAGAGCAGTGGAGTTCCCTCCAGGCCTCTTTAATCATTGATCCAGTGGAAGACTCTTGTGCAGACTGCCGCATCTGTCAGAAAGATGAAGCAACTTCTATGCAAAAATAAACATTGAACAACATTCAGAAAGGTACACAATTTGATATTCTGTCCCATAAAGATGTGATATTTGTTACACATATTGTAAATATTCATTTTAAGTTCACGTGTATAGATAGATCTACACAATATGAAGGGAAAGAACATTGACTGATATCCAAGACCTACTTTTGATGTTAAACCTTGGATTGGCCTCAGACAATCCAAGGTTTAACATCAAAAGTAGGTCTTGGATATCAGTCAATGTTCTTTCCCTTCATATTGTGTAGATCTATCTATACA
>CABFOS010055444.1:0-18244 GCA_900660315.1 Diretmoides pauciradiatus | reverse complement strand
TTCCCTTCCAATGGAGAAAACATAATGCAGTGCCCTAATGGGTCCCTTCCAATGGAGAAAACGTGATGTAGTGCCCTAATGGGTCCCTTCCAGTAGAGAAAACGTGATGCAGTGCCCTAATGGGCTCCCTTCCAGTAGAGAAAACGTGATGCAGTGCCCTAATGGGTTCCCTTCCAGTAGAGAAAACATGATGCAGTGCCCTAATGGGTTCCCTTCCAGTGGAGAAAACGTGATGCAGTGCCCTAATGGGTTCCCTTCCAGTAGAGAAAACATGATGCAGTGCCCTAATGGGTTCCCTTCCAATGGAGAAAACGTGATGCAGTGCCCTAATGGGTTCCCTTCCAGTAGAGAAAACGTGATGCAGTGCCCTAATGGGTTCCCTTCCAGTAGAGAAAACATGATGCAGTGCCCTAATGGGTTCCCTTCCAATGGAGAAAATGTGATGCAGTGCCCTCTAGAGCAGCAGTTCCCAACCCGACTGAGAGTTTCTGTTCAGAGGAACACGAAGCCTTAAATAGTGAACTGCAGTTTAATGTGACAACATAAGTTTACAGTAAATAAATGTACTGAAGAACTTCAGCTGAGTACAGTTTGGAGGTAAAAGTACTTTGAGTTTGGAGTTACAGACTTTATACCAGTCTTTACATTTTACCAAACTTCTGTCAGAGATTAAAGTAACCAGATACATTTACTCCAGTTCTGTATACTGAAGTACACTGCTGAGGTACTTGTACTTTGATAACAAAAAGTGTATGTAGCTGTTATTGATTACAAAGTGCTTTACATAAACTAAATATAAAACAATAAGAAACAGCAGTTAACTCAGATACAGCCGTATTATGCCATTAACAACTAACAACTATAGATGATAATAACAAAGTAAAGAAACAACATTTTGATTTTGGGATGGTTTACATTCACTTTGGAGTGGTTAAACTTGTTTTTCGGGACAGTTCCAGGACGATGGTGCAAAGTTCGCCTGGAGCCCTGCTTGAATGTAACATTCAGGCTAGGAAATTCCAGTGTTTGGTGGAGGGTTACACCATCGGTCGACTTTCGCCGTAATACATTGTGATGCATTCAAGTGCGCCTAAGAACAGAAAACAGCTCTCCATGCCTCAAGAGGCATGAAGGAGAGGGCACACGGTCCAGCCACATACTAGGTTTTGACCTAGTCTTGTTTAGTAATACTTGAACCAACCTGCATTAGGTGAGGCTATGCTAGGATAACCATAACTGCACACTGGTCATGACAACCACGTTAAGCTTGTGTGATCAATCCAAGTACCTAGAAGCATGCACCATTGGGAACACTGATGACACTCTTTTGTTTAACAGAAGAAGCTCCACTCTCCCCACCTGTCATCGTTCTTCTCACTTGGCTTACTATTGCTGCAGTGCGAGCAGTAGAAGTTTCTCTCCATTTTAAAACACTGCCTCAACTCCATCACTGGTCCAAAACGTTTGAATTTCAAAGCTGACCTCCTCCCGTTAAGCATACAGCACACTGATATTTGTTGAGAGAGCATAGAGAGGGTGTGTGTGCGTGTGTGGGGGGGGTGTCTAGCTATTTGAGGAGTCTACGCTGGCCAGACTTCAAACTCTTTGAACCTCAGCACCCAGTGCCAATCTGTGAGAATATTTATTGGATGGATATTTATTGCTTACTTATTGAAGTAGCGCGGAGATGCTAGACTCACATGGGCAAACATAAGCCTGGTAAAAATCACCTCTTTTTAGCGTCACGTGTTTCCACTTCAATCACATTAACATTTTACACCATTATCCAGAACGATATACAGTGATTGCAACAGTAGAATAAGCTTATATTTCTATATCACTAACATTACTAGCAACTAATAGTCAAGAATGCAAGGGTCAAAAGAGACGTCTGACTCCTTTCCATTGTGATATATATATTTTTTATAATTTCAACATAAGATTGAAACCAATTTAAAGGACTCTTGACCAGTGGGTGAGTTTGTTACCATTAGATTTATGAAACCATATTTCCAGACCTATGGGGTAAGGTTGGTTTGTTTAATAGTACAGCCTATACGCTTCCATATGGAAACAGCGTTGTCCCGATATGACCTCAATGTTCATCTATATGCGGGCGAGCTCTGGATGGACTTAAGCTGCTTTGTGGTGGGGGGAGGGACGTTGGGAACAGTGACAACGTAGGCAGGATATAAAAAAAACAAGAGGGAAGGAAAGATTTAGAGTGAAATCCAACAAAAGTTGACAGTGAGAGCTAGTGGTGGTGAGAAAGAGACAGAGACAGGTGCATAGCTATAGGGAGAGAGAAAGAGAAAGAGGAGGGGGGAGGATGGGGGCCCTTCTGTTGCCGAGGCCTTCCTCTCCTCTCCTGGCTGGTCCTCTGGAGGTTTTCCAGAGAGCCCTGCTGTACTTAATAAAGGCCAGTCAAGCACCAGGCAGCGCTCCAAGACCTGCTATTTTCCTCCACTTCCTTCAAACATGGGCTGGAATTTTTAAGGGAAGGGAACGACTGAAAGAAGCAGGGATAGGGAATATTGAAAGAGTGAGTTTAAGGTGCCTCAATTGCACCAACTGTCAAAGCTTGGTGTTTGATTTACTCAAAATAAAGCAGCAGAGAAGCCTGAGGGGAAAGAAAAGCACCCAGGGCTTCATTACTGATGTGTAGCATAGAAATTCCTGTCTCAGTTCAGCAAACTACCTGCCCAGTGCAACCTCTCCACGATGGAGCGGCTGTATAGACGTTCCCCAGACATCTCAGCAAAGCACTTCCGAATTGTTTCCAAACAAGTAGTCCATTTCTGGATTTCCTGAGGTACTGCACCAAGTTCACTTAGTTACAGTCATTCAGAGATAATGTTATGGGCTTGTACAAGGAGTAGTTGCAGAAATGTTTACAGAGGAGTTGTCAGAACATGTCAGCTGAGCAAGTACTATGGAGTCACTGAGTGTGCGTGTGCCTTTGGGGTGGTTTACAAAACGTGTGTGTGTTTGAGAGAGTGTGTGAGAGAAAGAGAGAGAGAGAGAGAGACCGAGAGAGAGAAGGGCTGTTATTCCTCTCTGACCTTGGCTAAGGTTTCACTGAGCCTGCGGTGTCTCATGTGACCCTGTTTGGAATGGTACAGGAGCAGTGGCCTGCTCAAACCAGTCACACTCCTTCACCTCAACACAGCGGAGGGTACTGCTAGATTATCAAGCGGCTCCCTTTATCATACAATTCATTCATCTAATTTATTAACGTGAGATTTCATGTTTTGGACCCTATTTTAATTTAAATGTCCCGTCAAGATCCTAAAGCTTCTCTGGGCTCAGTTTGTTATTGTAGACATGCTCAGGGCCACTTGTAGAACTAACGAATAGTATTGGGTATTAAATCAAGATCAAGAGCAGGCCTGTTAGTTAGGTATGTACCAGCAACTCACAGCAGGAAACTGCATGCCTTTAAACGTCACACGCGTTGAATGGGAACATGTTTCACAATGGCATCTCATAGAGCTGAATGAATTATGTTTGCCTTTTTTATTGTGAGTGCTGGAAAAAAGAGTTTTCCTGGCTTTGCACGTCACGTAATGATGCAGCTGCGCTCAAATTTCCACATGAGAAATACGATCTGTCTATGTACCTGCAGCGAAAATCCTTTTGACACCAATTACGATGGTATAAATGCCCCACTTTGGTGACGCCCCTAAATGCCAGGCCACTTTCTAATCAGGGAATATGTGGGTCAGTGGGAGAAAAACAACAGGTCCAAATGTGGACGTGGGGTTTAGCACATTTCCGTCATATCGGCCATGAAATAAGCACAAACATCTCTGTCCCCTGGACTAATCTTTTCAGATTTTCTTCCTTATGTTCTAAATTTTTGCTACCTGTAAGCTAGTTTGTTTGTGCATGGTTGTATGAGAAAGTGAATTACATAGAAAGAGACAGTGAGAGGCAGAGAGAAAGATAGACGGATAGACACACAGACAGAGTTATTGACCGTTTTCACAAGAAGCGATTCTATCTGACAAGATGGAGGCTTCTGCCTATGGCGATGCATTCTGCAAAACAAATGGGTCCTGACATTCTGGCTACAGTACAGAAGAAAATATCAGATTTAATCGTAGTTAATTAAACATTTGAAAGGAATTCACATAAACATTAGGCTCCAGATTTACCCAGTCCATTCTTTTCAAAATGGGCATAAAAATGTATGACAAGTTGTTTTTACCACCATCTCTTCATGTTGAGCCAGGCAGAGGGATCTGGCTGCAGAGCCGATGGTGAGGACCATTAGGTCTCTTTATATCTGCAATAACTACATGCTATTGAGAGCTTGAACTCTGTCCTTTGGCTCTAAAGGGACATAATGACGTCTGGAGCCGAGCCGCTTGACAGCTATTCAACAGTAGCCCAGACTGCCTTATGTGATAACGACACAGTCTGGCGTGGCCATGTCCTGTGATGTCACATTCAATATTTAATCACATGTACTAATCTGATTAAATACTTAGTCAATTATTGAGTAAATAACATTACAGTTTGTAGTAGTATTTGCATTACCCTAATCGTGACAACAGTGAGCGTTGGTCTTAGCAATTGGATAATTGAAGGCGTTCCCTGGGGCCAATTCGAGGAGCACTCCTTTAGAGGTGAGGTGTTTCTTAATCTGTTAGCCAGTAGCTAAGAGCGTTGGCAGACTTCCATATCTGTGACTTTGTCCTCGTCTATAGGGATGAGAGAGAGCGAGAGAGCGAGAGAGAGAGAGAGAGAGAGAGAGAGAGATCCCATTATACTGTCTTTCAATTAAAGCTATAATGCAAATGATCGTAATACTTTAATCAAGTTACTGTGACTGACGGGGAAGGAGGGTGACAGCCGTTTAATAGCTGAGGGCATTCGACAAACTGCATGATGAATAAGGTTTGGTTGACATAAAACCTCATCAAGCCATTTTATACAACCAATTTGATCCCTGTGTGCTTCTTTATCAATGCCTTCCAGTGTATCATTTGTGATACACACACACATATAAAAACTGACCCACTTGTGGTGAAAGTGGTTCTAATGAGTTGCTAACTAGGCTTAAGTCATTGCGCACAAAGAAATGTCCAAAAAAGGTTACTGCGTGGGAGCTTGAGAATAATTTACTGTGCACTTCTAATTGCCTTCCGCCCAGCTACTGTACGAATGTCTGCATGAAAATAGCATAACAGACACACTTTTAAAAAATGCACTTTGCTGCTTACAATTGACAGAACTGTATATGAAACTAAATAAATCCCTGCCAATCATGTGCAGCAGCTAAACAGACTGTATTCATTCATAATACATACAGTACAAACACTATGTACAAATGGTGGCGAGCCATTCTAATTAAAATTCGCCAATATTTGGACTGCGCCGTTTAAAACAGCGCCGCGTGTCACTCTTAAGTCCAGCGTGTGACAGTAGGGTGTCCTTCTTCCCCAGTTCCCAAAGAGGGTCTGAAGAACCAGGCTGCGTTCGAGGAGATGAGGGTTAACTACATCAAGGAGCTCCGGCGTTCGGTGGGAAAAGCAACTAACAACTCTGGCCAAACCTGGCAGCGCTTCTTCCAGCTCACCAAGCTACTGGATGCCATGCATGATGTAAGTACCCTTGCCCCGTCTACCTCCCTATGCCAAGTGCCTACAGTACAGCACAGCACAGCACACGTCCCTTGGCAGCCTCTCGGTATGTCATGCCTTGTGTTCTGGGGGAAAAACAACATAGTGGATTTGGCTAATGCATTTACTTAGCGGGTCAATGGTGCTGTGGACCTGGAATAAGGATTATTGCATCCCAGTCTCCCTGAGGGGGGGTGGGGTTGTTTTGGTGACCAGCCTGTATTGGTGAATGGAACAGAAGGGAATCAATGCCAGCTCACAATTTATTGGATCAGCACACAGGGGTCACCCTAATAAATGTGTTAAATCACTATTCTTGTATGCATGAATCAACCAGTACATTATGTGACATTATGAGTGTGAGCAAAGCCCAAAAAAAGTGAGAGTAATTGGGGGAGAGGTCACAGAGCTAAGTGACCGGGCTTCAGTGAATCTAATGATTGAGTGAATGAGGTTAGTACAAATGTAGATGACCCATCTTTAAAGGAGGTAAAGTCTACAAAAAAACAGTGGCACCCCCAAGTGGTCAGCTAAAAAGAATAAACATGGGGTCGGTGCCTCAACAGAAAACAAAAGGCTGGCCGATAAATATGACTATTAATGTTTACACGTGCCGGCCTAGCAGCCATTTTAGCCTCTAACGAGCCTAGTCGCGGCCTGAGGTCCTCCGGCAGGGCGCTTCTGGTCACGCCACGAGAAAAACTAAAGACGAAAGGTGACCAACAGCCCCTGAACCTTGGAGCGACCTGCCCCTGGAGATCAGGCTGGCCAGCTCTGTCTCATTTTTTAATCTTAAAAACACACTTTGTAACACCTGCTTTTACTTGCATTTATTGTGGAAATAGTTTTAGGTTTATTTTCACCCTGTGTGTACGTGAATTACAAAGCGTTGTTATTATTCTGATTGTTTGATCTATCCGTCTGTGCTGTGTTTTGTGTTTATTTTTTATTTAATCTCTTTATCCCCGTCTTGGCTGTCTCTTACTCCTGTGAAGCACTGAAGTAACTGTGTTTTGATAAGTGCTGTATAAATATTCATTATTAAAGTTATTATTACTGTAGTGCAACATCATGCTCTCATTTTGTTAAAAACTACATATAAATAATGTAATCCTCAAGAAATTAGAGGCTGAGTAATGGGAACCAAGACAGCCTCCAGCACTAATCTACACATGTATCCCTCTAAACGGTGTGTCTGTATGTTGTCTAGCTGGTGGGGAATCTATTGGACTTCTGTTTCTACACCTTTCGTGAGTCCCAGGCCCTGAAAGTGGAGTTCCCCGACATGTTGGTGGAGATCATCAGTGACCAGATACCAAAGGTGGAGTCCGGCCTCACACACACACTCTACTTCCACAAGAAGTGACTCACTATACAGCAAGGAGAGAAACGATATTAAGACCTGGAAAAGGGGAGGAAATAGATCAAGGATGGGGAGAAGTGTGCAAGGCAGGTCTGACCTGTGGCCTACACCCATTGCCCAGTATGCCAGCAACCGTCGCGCAGACGGGAGAGAGGAAATGACGTGGTGCCCAGGACAGAAATAAGGGGAGCAGGATTTGACCCTTACTCTGCAGTCGCCATGGGCTGTTCAGAGCTGTGAATAGTTCTTGGAGCCTAGTACGACACACTGAGAAGGACTTGTGACAAATGTGACAAAAAAGCATCCCTGGCCCAACCCGCCCTAAAGACGATAACAGTATTTTCTATGGAGATAAAGCCATACATTTCTTAGGATGCGCTAGACACATTCACTGATTTCTCACTGATACACATGCTGTCCACATGCATTCACACAGACGCACAGATGCACTCCACATGCACTAAAATCAGATCCGCAAATTCTCTTACAAGTCTAGAAAAAAAGCAAAACATTAACTGTGGCTTATGCAGTCTTTCACAAGTAGCACTACTCTGAGAATATGTAAAAAAATGAATAAAAAAACAAAACAAACAACAAAAAAATGCCAATACTTAGATCTAGAGTTTTGCTTTGCAGTGTAGTGACATACTGCAAGACCACAGGGCAACGGTATTCATTAGCAGGCACACTGTTTCCAACAGAACGTTTAATCTGTAAGGTGAAAGGTCTATCTGAATATATTCCAAGGGCTATACAAGCTTCACCATAAGCTGAATAGTGACATAAAATCCAACAAGTCCAACTTCGATTCTCGATCGGTGTGAACATTACACCCATCATTAACATTCACATACTCAATTTTTTATTAAAATATGTAGTAAAACAATCAAAACTAATATGCAAAACTTCAGAGCTAAAGCTGTTTTGAACTATAATGTTTCTATTGTGTGAAGAAAGCTTGAGTACAATGCAATGTACAATGAAGCCCCCATGTCGTGAAGTCACTATTTTAGGCATTGTGGTGTAGAATTAAGACAACATTGTTGAATGATTATCTTTGTGAAAATGTTCAAGAGTACTGGAGAATGGAAAGTACCATGCATTTACAAAAAGGATTTCAGCGAGTCCATTGGTAATGGATTTGACTGAGGTGCATCCATAGTAATTGCTGTCATTTGTGTAATCTGCAGAGCACCCGTCCAAATGTCCATTTTTACTCACAATGAAGCAAAACCAGCCCTTTGTGAACCAACACTTATCTACTCTTCCCAGAAATAATAAAAGCATTTTTATAAAAGTGTGTTGCAAAGGTTTAGTTTTTGACAAGACAGACATTTTACATTAAGGTGCTTCATTTCTACAAAGCCAGGCAAAACATAACATGTACAGTAACTCGTAGACAGTCCATATAAATACACTGTGGACACAATTTAAACACACATACTCTATAATGTTGATATAATCAGAAAAAAGGAGCATTACTCTGCAGTGCTTACAGCAAATGGCTAATGTATCAAAACCAGGCAAACGTGTACAGGTATTAACTGCTTACAGTCACATTCTATTCAGCTGTTGTACAGAAAATGTTTTGAGGTACATGTTGATGAATGCTTGATAAAGAACTGACTATTGCATTGTATGGCCACCTTTCCTGCTTTTGTGTTTCTCATTTCACTTATCTTTGGGCCAAGTACCATTATAGGTATGGCAGGCCTAGTCATCTGGACCATTAACTTGTCTCACACCCCACTGGTTTCTGGGTGGTTGTGGAACACTACTGTGATGCTACTGAAAAGCGATAGAGCCGCTGGGGAAGAAAAACAGTGGGGGCGTGTGATTATTTGTTTTCGTGTGCCCTGTGAGTGTGTGCGTGTATGCATGCGTGTATGGTTAAGTTTGTGTGCGTTTTGTTTTTTCCTGGCGAGCATGTGCATAGTTGATCTGCTCTTTCAGCGTGGGTATTATGCATTTATGTTATAGGATTAGCCATATCCTATTTCCACATTTAGATTTGCACAGAGGAGATACAATGTGAAATGAGGCATTAGTGCAGCTAGCGGGAATTGTCTGTTTTGATAAGTAACTGTGATGATGCGGGGAAGACTTCTGCATGATCACCCAGCCTGAAGTTAGTCTAGTCAACATGACAGCAGCGGCAGCAGCAGCAGAAGCAGCAGGGTGGTGTACAGAGCTTGTGTTTGTGGCCTGAGCTCTCATGGCGACGCGCTACACTACGAGGTTTTACTGCGGTGGTATTTGTGTGAATATCGATGCAGAAAACTGGATGGGAACGGCAGGATCACACAGCTACGGTTTCCTTAACAGAAAGGCCTCATTTTACAATCCCTGTCTTTATTGTGCATTTATTGTGTTGTGAAGGACCCTGAAGCTAATCTCTCACTTTCTTTATTTTGCCCCCTTTCTTATTTTTTAAGGAAAAAAAACAAAAAAACTATGTCAAAAGGTTCATAGGATGAATGGGAAAGTATTTTTGAGAGAATTATATTTTGCTGGAAAACAATATTTAAGTACTTTGTCTAAAAATGATATCCTTTTTGTAAAATGAAATGTTAATGCATGCTTTTTGATGAGATGTTTACATTGTATTTAAAGAAGGGAAACTTGTGCCTTTTTATCTCACCTGATTTACAATTTTACAGTATATATTGTAAATAATACAGCAAAGTCCTTATGTTGAGTATAGTATAAAACATTTCTACTTTAACCATCTTGATGGAATATTGGAAATGCGTGTTTCCTCTCGCCATGTTCTGTGTGTTGGATCATAGAGAAGAATTTACAGTAAGGTCGGAGCCAGAGAGAGAAATGAATGTATCAAACGTTGTGAGAGACTTATGGCACTTACTACCTGAATGTTAGAGAAAGTACATTTATTATCTTCTTTTTAAGTAAAGTTATTTGATTTTGCATTTCTTTTTTTTTACTTTTTGCATTATTGTTCATGTGACTGAAAAAAATAAGCAAAAAGTATTTCTTATTTTGTAACAGATAAATGTATCAAGTGATGGATCAATGAGTTGTTGCTGTTGACATAATTTTCCTAACCCATGGCGGTATTGTTGATGAGCACCACAATAAAAATCGAGAAATCACAAACTACAGTAGTAAAGCTGAATACCTGACACAAATGCGTTTTCAGTTTAAAACACCTTTCAGTGAGGAAGAGGACGGTGAAATAATGGATGTAAAAGCTGCTAGAATTGAGGTTAAGCCAAATCAAATTTAACTGTCTTGGATCAGATCCTCTGAACCAGACATACAGTACTATTGAAAAAAGAAAATCTACCATAAAATACATTTATTTGACCCAAAGAACAGGCTTAATGTAAAGTAAAGTATAGAAATGAGAAGTTACCAACCTGGTCTGACCCTGCTGCCCTCCAGAAATATGGGGTCTATACTTTTGCTTATTTCACTTCATTAAGGAACCATTTATACGGTATAATGATCACCAGTCACCACCACACAGCATACAGTCAATGAAGACCTGTCCAATACTCAGAGGAGTAACACATCTTTGGATCTATCTCCTCTCAAACCACCTCCGTCATCAGGCATGGATGAGTATCTGTTCTAATCTTTCTGTAGTTCCATGGTACACTATAGCATACTGTATGTGGAGTCATGGCGCTACCATTTTCTGCTCATAGTGGTGAATCGGGTGTAGAGACTAAGCCATATCTCCATAGCCATGGCAGAGCATTTCTTATCAATAGATGGTGTTTTTAATCCCAAAAAAGACTTTTTACTCAAATGCTTTGTACAATATTTCTCAGCAACTATCCAGAGAACATAGATATCCTTGAACTTAAAAAAAAACACACATCTTTGAAACCAGTTACTACTGTACATCTTGATGCAGATATTGCCATACCTGTGTTTGCAAAACTATTGCAAGATTCTAATAAAATTGTTAAAATGAATTGATGTGATGTTACTCGTTTTGTGTGTGTGGAGTCGGGGTCAAAACTGAGTCCAGTGGGTTGTTTGATCTGGATGGATCCTAAACAGGGAAAGATGCATTTGGTGGTGAGGGAGGATAATGAGCCCAACAACACCGTATGGAAATAAAGCAGTAGATGCAGCAGACAGCATCGGAGGGAAGGGAGGAAGAGAGTGATAATGAGAAAGGTTAAGTGCGAGAACGAGACTTGCAGTGCAACACTTCTCCGCATGCCTGTAGAGAAAAATCACCATTAACCTCGTTAAGAGCTGATCTGAATACGCGCCTGCTTTGCCAGACTGTAGAGCAGACAGTATTACTTTTTGCTCATTTTTTCTCTCTCTCAAAATTCACAGCCCTCTCCAAATCTCCCCCAGATTTCCAATAGCTTTCACTGTGTAGTCGTGCCAGATAAACAGAATCTATTGGATCAGGCTGATTTCACGGCTGCGCCCGCGCACATGGCGACTTCTGTGGCCCACTTTCTGAAATCAGGTTTTTTTTCTCCACAATCTCTGCTGTCTGCAACCTCTTTGCTTCACGTTTACGTATCGCTTTCCCCCAGTACAACATCACATCTTATTATGATTATATTTCAGTTGTTGTAGACTCTGAAGATAATCTAATAAAATCTATTATATTTGTATGACACCCAGACATGCAGTTTGGGGAAACTTTTAGGCTGTGTAACATAGCTATCATTGTCTGATAGCTACTGATGACCTACCAGGTACATTTATGTAGGGCTGTGATCTAAGATGAGTCATGGTCTGGGACGATTTTTTTGGCACTAAAGGACACTGCGCCATGGGAGGTAGAGGACAGCTGGCACACAGCCAACGGCTCTGGGGAATGGGAAATGAAAACATCCAGATGGATTTGACTGAAACACATCTACATCTAGACTCCAGTCTAAATTGACGTGAGATTGCAGACAGGGTAGATGTAGACATCATCCCATCCTGACAGACACTGATATGGAGCGCATACACAAACAGAGGCAGAAAGTTGGACTTATCACTTTCAAAACCACAGGTAAAACAATAAAAGCCACTGAGATGGCCCAAATAATGAGGCTGACCCGCCGAGATTCCCATTGACATGAGCGACTCTAATGAGGCAGAGCTTGGGTAGAAAGATATATGCGCAGAGCTTTGGTGATTTCATAAACAAATTACTTAAAATCACGGACAAGTAGGAAAGAAATTGCGCACAGACACTGAGTGAGAGTGACACACAGTCAGAGTAACAGAGCAGAAGGGAAGGAGACCAAGGGAGACGGGGAGGAGAGAGGGAGGGAGAGAGATGGAGTTTTAAATACTCCTGAGAGACATGACAGACATGTAGACATTCAGAAAAAGGAAGGCAGGATATGGCACTGTATCTGACAGACAGTCCAAAGGAGAGCGAGAGAGAGTCAGGGTGGATGTCTCTATGATTCAGCAGTATTCTGGCATAGAGAGGATGATGATGAAGGGCCCCGGGGGTGGGTGGGGTGATAGTAGGGAATATTTTACCCATCTCATTAGCTCTGCCTCATTTCATTATGTAACTGTTGCTGCTCTTGCCTCAGAGAGCTGGAGGACATATATCGCAGTAAAACTGCTGTTCCTGACAACTGCCAGTATTTTTAGAGTGGACAATGTGTGTGTGAAATGCTAAAGTGCATCGGCCCTCTCATTGGAGATCTGGGTGTGGTGGACCAATGGTAATTATGTAACTGAGGCCAAACCACTGGGCCTGGAGGCCATTAGTACGTTAATTATACAGATGTAGTCCAAGAATTAACATGCATGAGACTGGGATCTTAATGGATCAGGGAAGGGAGGTGGATTAGAGTGTATTTGCTTGTGTGAAAGATTGTGATCATCTATTTTTAATCCCCTTGGAAAGTTATTTTAGAAATCGCCTTTAGTCAGATGGTCTGGTACAGGCAAACATAAAGAGGAAGACTAACACTTCACGACCAGTACTTGCTGCAGTGTGAATCCTCACTTCAACAGTCTCTTTATTCCTAGACAATGTGGGGGAACAGTCTTCTCAATGACACGCTGGATGACTCAGCAGATATTAGAGACACAGCTACATTTCATATGGATGAGATCTACTGTACATATATTTCTCAACTGTATATTAAAACCACACACTTCTTCATTCTAACCATTGTGGCTGAACAGATACAAACCTGGTCTACACTTCCTTAATCCTCTTTGCCCCCACATTCTGAATAGTGGGCACAATGTCAGTCCTATTTTGGGAAACATAAACAATCCTCTTATTGTCTCGTAACTGTGCTGAAACCATACAAAACAAGTTACTGGAGTAATAGCTTTGTGAGCGGTTTCACTTAAATTGAAAAACTTTCTGCAGAACCCCGTTCTGTTTGCTTTCAAGTGATCATTTATAGACCATTTATTTTACTGGAAGAATACTTACTGGAGTAAAGAACAAAAATGTCTTTATTTGTTTAACATTGATCAAGAGGATACCCAATATTATAAAAATGAAACTGATGCCAAGAACTTTTACAAATGTCGTAAATCAATGTCTTAAATTATTGCAACTGCAATTCAAAACCAAAACAATCCACTGAACAAAAGCTCTTAGAAAAATGAAGTCTTTTGTCGAACAGCAGAGGGATGAAAGTATGTGACATATATACTGATAAACATCCCAAATAAAAAATACCAGCTTAAAAACTGTCAGAGTTTTATAACATACTTATATAGCATTTATAGCGGTTTCAAAGCAATTATATGCACAGAATGGACGTAAAACTTTTAAATGCTGAATTTTGCGGTCGCATTTATAATAAAACTTTGATTTATTATGTAATTACTTATTCAATTGAAGATGACAGAATAATGAAAAAATACCTTTGAGGGAGTGTTTCAATTCGCTGCTCAGAAAACACTGAACAATGTCACAGTATAAAGTGGGTCTATACAATATATTTTTAATTAAAAAATATATTTTGCACATATCGTGTGACCTGGATTCAGTCATACTATATATTTTCCTTGAACTCTGACCATGTTTGACTCTGTCCGTAGCTCATCTAGAGCCCACTACTCCTACTGTAAGTTGGACAAGCATCAACGAAGCAAGTCATTGTCTTTCTGAAATGGAGTGTAAATATCACCACTGTTAAAAACGGAAATTAAAAACAAACAAAATATAATGTGTTTAAAATTCTATAAGACATGCAATTAACGTGCCAATTAAATAATTCAAATATCAATGTGCCTTGTGTCGAATATCCAAATATTCTTAAAAAACAAAAACAAAAAGCACATGCAACCTTTTAAAACTGAAAGCAACGACACTCCTAGTCACTTTCATACATACCCATAGAGTACATACATTTGTTTTGGTGGTTAAGGAATAGAAGTATCTCAATTTTCAGTTCGTTATACGTATTCTGGCTGAACAGAAACCCTGGCCTACACTGATCAAAGATGCTGAACAGTTCAAGCCAAAATTGTGGGCACCATTGCCTGCCCTAGAGTGTCGACTTAGCCAGTGGATTTGATGCAGAACTCTGTAACAAAACATTTGTTACAGTGATTTCAATGTTGAGTCTGAGACATTATACCATACAGCATATAAGGATATTCCTTTGAGAAGAGGAGCGCATTGACTTGGAGCTCATGGATACCATGTATAAATGGGCAGATGAGAGTGTGAGGCAGTGCAACAGAAGGACGCTCACTCTCTGGATAATACTACAACATCTCCACCAGAGCTTTCAGAGGCTACAGCATCTTCATATACAGCAGAACCTTGCTGATGCAAAACCATGAGGATTGGAAGTCACTCAGGACAATGAACGTGATTTGAATGCTAAAATTCATGTGAATTCAAAGCCAATTCAAAATGATGAAACATCCCTGCGCAGCCATCACAACATACTGTAGTAATTTGCCTGACTGCATATACTTAAGTGTCAAAAACAGTCCATCAGTAATAACACAAGATTTTTACATTGTTATATTATTATGCCGGTTTGGGTGTGTGGTCGATTTGGAAGCCTGAGGTTTGGATGAACAAGGTTCTACCGTGGGTTTCAGAGTTGAGGCAAGGGCATTTCCACTAAGTTTTCAAGGTGGAGGCCACAGCATCTCCACAAACATTTCCATTTGGGGCTTTATCTCCACATAGGTTTCAGGTTGAGGCCACAGCATCTCCGCAAACATTTCCATTTGGGGCTTTATCTCCACATAGGTTTCAGGCGGAGGCTACAGCATCTCCACATAGTTTTCAGGGATGAGGCCCCTCTTTCCCTCCAGCTCTCCCTCCAGCCAGCCAGGCTCTCGGGATGGGGTCACTGCAGGAAAGGAAACAATATCAACAGGGCTCAATGCTAGAGGGGAGGTAGAGGTGGGGGCAGATGGAAGAAACCAAGCTCCCTGTGAATATGTGTGTGTGTACGGTTTAATAGAAGCGAGGCCTGAAGAGGATAGTAATTATGCTGATACACGATAGTACACTGTGACTCATCTCATCTGTACGTCTAATGTCTTTTTTTCCGGATCCAGTTGATAAACTTCTCTACAATTTTCCTCCCATGAGCTGAAACTCAGCAGCCAAGAGCAAAAACTGTCTAGTATGACAGATGCGTCAGTGCGTCATCTATTTTTGTGGCACACCACTTGGAAATCCTCCCCAGATTCCTGATTGATGACAAAGTCAATTAAATTTTTTGCAAATGTGCATCAAAAACAAAATCATCCATCGAGTTGTCAATTGCAACTTGTAAGGCCACAGTCAAGATACAAACTAATTGATCATCCAAGATTAAAGATGTTTTTGTCTGTATTGTGTTTCAGCCTGCCGCAGGGCACATCAAATAAATGTATCCAGTCCAGCAACATCCTAGTGTGTTAGCCGACCCATTTTGATCTGCATTTTAAATTGGACAGGGCATAGAATGAACAAGAGAGTGACGGGAATAAATAACAGAGGCTTCAGAGACAAAGAAAGCAAGACTACGTCCTTTGTCCTTTCATTTTTAGGGTGTGGGGAACGAGCAGGTTACACTTTTAATTATTATTATACTATATATATATTTACGCATATATAGATGTTATTTAGTTAATGGCTACCTCATTACCTAACATTTTATGTAATGCTGTCAATCACTGTATTTGGGGTCTGACTAAGTGCTTGCAGGCCCAGACAGAATGTAATGGTAGGTGTCCACAGGGACGTTTTTGGGCGTGCCACTAGGCGGTGTCACGATATATGATTGATAGGTGCTGTCCTTCCAGACGGAAACATTAACACCAATACTGAAACACAATGGAACGTTTTCCTGGCTTTAATATATATTTCATTTCATAAATACAGTCTGACCAACAAAGAAAACATACAGGCTACAACCTCCTACAACCGCGCAAACACTTCCTGGCTGCATCTGATTGGACGAATGCTTCACTCTTGGGCTGTCCTTGGTATCTGCTCATGGATTTGGCAACTTTATTTGGCAACTTTCTGTTATATTACGAAAATAGTTCGCCAAAATGTGTTTCTGAAAACACTTGAGGCGAGAAATGAGCCATACAGTTGCTGAATCTGTCTTCATTTTAGATCGTCAACGGTTAGTTTCAAAGTTTGTACGCAAGTTTCCACTCCAGAGGCAGTGGGTCGCGCTGGGCACCCCTGATTTGCATAAACTAGCCTAGACCTCAACTTTATGCAAATGTAGAGCGTCAACGCGACGCCTCGTCTCTCGAAACGTACCGCGTCACTACCAGAATGCATTGCACGGCTGCTTAACTAGACAATGAATGGGAAGCATCGAAATGACGGATCCTGTGGACACGTACGATAAGCAAAACTACAGTGGGGTCCAAAAGTCCACTATCAAGAACTTGTTTCATCATTTATCAAAAACTAATAAACATTTTTAGTCAAATAATATTTCTTACATAATTTAATTGAATTAGTTTTTTTTCCAAAGTTATCACTAGCAGTAGCGATGGCAACCATATTAATTTAGTCAATATCTGGCATTAGTTGTTAAAAGACCAAAACAATTCACACTGCAAACTTGTGTTAATATTTGAATTAAATATCTGGTGTGACAACAATCTGAGAACCGTACCAACTGATGTGCAGACAAGATATTCAGATATATTTAAATTTCAGATGAGCATTTCTCAAAGACCAAACAATGATTTGTATCAGTTCTAAATAATGTAATCTTGAATAAGAAGCATCAAAAAAAGTATTACAGCTCTTGGTCTCTTTTGGACCCCACTGTACATGTAAAATAAAATTCTCCAAAGTTTACTCATAATTAAATAATACTTACTGTATATACAGTATGTGATGTTTGATTCATTTTATGTTTATTATTTCAGGGAATTCTTATTTAAGAGTCCTTGTATTAAATGTGATTTTGACATACGCTGTAATCCTGATACTAAATCAGGAACATTGATGGCTATAATGTACAGGAAATGGGTATATTAAATTATGAATGAGGGAAGATTTCAGTCCTCTAACGATTCATTACTGCCAGCTGTCAATTTGTGATTTTGAGATCATTACTCTCATTATCTGATCATTGTATGTTTGATGGGACAGTTAACTTGGCTCTGCAGGGCTGCCCACTTATTGATGATTGGTAATGGAAACTAATAAATTGCAATGCATTGTGGGGTCTTATCACGGAGACGATTACATGTTCCCCTGTAAAGACTATATCTACAATGTCAGCATGTCACGAGAGAGGGTCTCGAAATACAAAAGACCGGGAACTCCAAAACTCTCATTTCCTCTGTGAGTGATTAAAGCTCAGTCAAGCCTCTTCCCAGATGAATGGGAGAACAAATCTGTATCTTCCCCCTCCTCCCTCTCCCTCTCTTCTTCTCATCTCTCTGTCCGATTGAACATCAGATTGGGTGTCCGGTTTTCTTCCAATTCCAATATGCCAGGGCTGGTTCTGAGTGAGCGACTGTTGTAGGCGATAACACTTACCGGCGTTGAATATTGCACCGATCTGGAAGGAGAGCTCAGAGTCGTGCTCAGCCTCGCACGGGTACACTGCCTTGGCTTTCCTGCTGGTGACACTGAAAAATGAAGGCAATCAGTGAGCTGGCGGAGCTTTGGAGAGGATTACTGCACAGTTCAATCTGGGCCCAGGGCCTGCCTGTTCATTCACTTACTAGCCTGAAACAGCAGAAATGGGCTAGGCTGGGAAATAAACAAAAGTACTGAGAGAGGAGCCGGGCCGCTACACATTCTTGTATTGCCCTATCTGCAGTCTAGATAGACCCAGCTACC
>CABFOS010055441.1:9286-21619 GCA_900660315.1 Diretmoides pauciradiatus | reverse complement strand
CCTCTATAGCCCAGAATATACCCCTCTATAGTCCAGAATATACCTCTATAGTCCAGAATATACCTCTATAGCCCAGAATATACCTCTATAGCCCAGAATATACCCCTCTATAGCCCAGAATATGCCCCTCTAGCCCAGAATATACCCCTCTATAGTCCAGAATATACCCCTCTAGCCCAGAATATACCCCTCTAGTCCAGATTATACCCCTCTATAGTCCAGAATATACCCCTCTAGCCCAGAATATGCCCCTCTAGCCCAGATTATACCCCTCTAGTCCAGATTATACCCCTCTAGGCCGGAATATACCTCTCTAGTCCAGAATATACCACTCTAGCCCAGAATATACCCCTCTAGTCCAGATTATACCCCTGTAGCTCAGATTATACCCCTGTAGCTCAGATTATACCCCTCTATAGTCCAGATTATACCCCTCTAGTCCAGATTATACCCCTCTAGTCCAGAATATACCCCTCTAGGCCAGAATATACCTCTCCAGTCCAGATTATACCCCTGTAGCTCAGATTATACCCCTGTAGCTCAGATTATACCCCTCTAGTCCAGATTATACCCCTCTAGTCCAGATTATACCCCTCTAGTCCAGATTATACCCCTCTAGGCCGGAATATACCTCTCTAGTCCAGAATATACCACTCTAGCCCAGAATATAACCCTCTAGTCCAGATTATACCCCCTTGTGTTTTTCATAAATCTGTATTTCAATGTCCAGAGGGTTTTTTTTTCATCGTAATTTATATATTTTGGGCTGGACCAGATTATATCTCTCCTGTCCAGATTAAACCATCTTGTGTTCGTGGCAACTCGGGGGAATGATATACTGGATTTAGTATTAATTAATAGATCAAATACAATTACAAGTTTAGAAATTGGAGAAACATTAGGAAACAGCGATCACAAAGTCATCAGATTTGACCTTAACTTTACAAATGAGAAGAAAGAAAATAATAGAATTGTAACAATAGTAAATCCAGTATATTATTCCCCTGAGTTGCCTTATTTATGAAAAACACAAGGAGGTATAATCTGGACAGGAGATATATAGTCTGGTCTAGCCCAAAGTATATCAATTATGTTGGAAAACATAATTGAAATAGACATAGACTGGACATTGAAATAGAGACAAACACAAGGGGGTATAATCTGGACTAGAGGGGGATAATCTGGGCTAGCCTGTTTTATACCCCGGGGTATAAAACAGGCTAGCCCTCTTTAACCCTGGATATAGTCTGGGCAGGGGGTTAATGTGGGCTGCTACACCGGGTCGTCACCCGGGTCCTATCTGAATTGTCCTAACCTGGGAATAACCCGTGTTGACTAGCTTGGTTTGAATTGACAAAAGCAGGGTTGAACACGGGTCAAATAACCAGGGTCTGACCCTGGTTATTGGTCTGAAAGTGGTATTAGAATGAGGTGAAACTAGAGTGCATGTTTTGATTCTCTGTTACAACCACCAGCAAAAACTAATGCCAAATGAATGGGAACCAAAGGGACAGCCACACATTTCTAAATCATGGTTACACTTTGTTTGATTCCAAATGAGGATGATTTAGCCCAAAATTTGAAACATTTTTATCCCTTTGACTCAAATTTATTCAGCACCAATCATGGCTAAATGTTGCTGGTATGGCTACTCTCAGAGAACTAAAGCACACATTTAATTTTCATCTGGAGCAAAGACTTATTTTACACTGCATAACCATCTGAATCTCATATGAAAAAGGGCAGAATTATCTTTAACATGTAAGCAAGAAAGGGCCATATCAGTAGCTGACTGTTCTTTTGCCCTATATCAAAATCTAAATAAATGAGCAGCAAAAAAGATCAGATTTCTTTGCAGTGTTCTTCTCCATTACTTTTGATACGGAATGTATATCATATAGATCCTAATAATGTAAAGCATGGAAAAACTATATGCATTCATTTTTAGATGAAAGCAGATACCGGTATTCATTATAGCAGGGATGTCCTTAATTAGCATGTCTAATTTTGGACATTGTTTCCCATTTGTTCCATGACAATACTTCTTGTATTGTATCATTAATTCACATTAGCCTGTGTCTCCCCCCTACTGCACCCCCTTGTTTATCATTAGAAAACAATTCTTCTTTCAAATAAAGGGTTAAATACAGACCTGTTTGTCATTAACGGCTCATTGTTTCCTCACCATTAGAAGGTGATGCCATACTTCTATGCACTGAATTCCTTAAAGGTATCTATATGAATGACATATTGCAGTGATATGGGGTCACTCTCTTTGCTCAAACAACGCCACTTCATTGCTCCTGGCAATGATGTGATTTGGTTGTATAGTTACGGGCACAAGATTAAAAGGTGGGAGAGTTGGAACGCAGATGAGAGACAATGGCATGTTGCACCCAGTCTATTTCTGTCAAGATCAACAGTTGTCTTCTCATCATGAGTGTGTGTTTGGAGCCGATACAGAACGTAATGAAGTAGAGATCACAGCAACAGGAAGAAGCAGCTGGGATACAGCTCACTCTGCCCAGACACATGTGGATAATGGATCATTTTCATTCCAACTCTCATGCGTTTGCACAAGTTAGGGGGTATAGAGCAGAGGTTAGGGAGTCAATAGAATATATAATGAGCTATTAAGGCAGGAAAATTGCCCTAAATACGGTGGTATTTTGCACTCAGATCTCACGTGGTCAAAAGACTATCTCAAATCCTTACCCTGTGGTGTTCTTGGTAGGAGAGAGGATATGAGAAGGATGGTTTTGAGGAGGAGGGTAATTCTGCGCTTTTTGAATTCTTGAATTCAGCATTTAGGTCAAACTTTACCCCAGGTCCTGGAACCATCTGCTCCTAAGAAATAAGCCAAGGCCACAGGGCAGGGTTCTTGTGGCATGGAGGAGGCCAGCACCATCTCGGGGAGCAGGCTCTACTGTATAAAGAGGCGTAATAGGGCTCACCATATCCCTCAACCCCACTCTGACGTGCCCTCTTCCTACCTTGTGTTTCAGGTGTTTTCCCTTTTTAGCTGCATACTCCGGGGAGCCAGCGTTAAAATGGATGATTGCCTGCGACCGTTGCATTAAAAGCATTAATCCCACTCTTATCAAGCAGGGAATGATGAATTAGGAGCGTCAGCTCTGGGCTCACCTTTGTTGTCATTTGAACAGAATCAAAGCTTTAAATCACAGGGCTGCACCTGGTAATAGGAGAGGGGGTGGGGTGGCAGTGTAATACTGTGTGTGACAGAGCTGCACTGCTTCCAGCTGATTTAATAACTCCAGAAGGAGGGGGTGGCACTGGGCTAAATGAAAATTTGAGCAAGGTTTTAAAAAATATGATTGCTGGATGAAATGGCGGTTCCCCTCATTTCTCTCCGGTTAATGTTCTTTTTCCTTGTTGTGTAATACAAGTCACCTGAGTTTTGGCTGTCACTCAATCTTTGCCAGGCCAGTTTCGATAAGCTTTGTAATAATGCTGCTACTCTCTGTGCTCAGTGTGCAATAGTTTCTTTCTCTTTCTACTGCTGGGACCAATGGGAATTCAAGTCCTCTTTGAAGGCTCACGCTGACTTGCTTATGTACTTGACAAGTTTCCACTAGGGGTTGGCCTTGTTATAATCAATGTTGATTTGTTTAGAGGTAGTGCATGCATCAGTACAGGAGCAGAGAACATGCTCTGCTCACAAGCTGCCAGGGGTAGGACATTCACTCCCAGTGGTGTTGCTGCTCCAACATTATTTACAACTCACAACATTATGGCACATTGCTTTTATAGCCGAGTAACAGACTATTGATAAAAAAGGCTTTATTGTGGAGCTTTGACTAGCTGCACAGTGAATGGTAGTTTGATTTAAACCTTTGCAGTCTTTTTCCGATCATTTCTAAGCCACATAAGACATTGAGGTGGAAGAGTAATCAATCCATGTAATGGCAAAGCAAATCAGACTTTGTTTTTTTTATGTGTTAGCATAATTTAATGATGTTAAATTGTTTATGAGCAACACTGAAGATACTAACCTCTCTTGTTCGTGGACTACTGCAGTGTAAAAAAACACAGGAATAAATGGCCATTTTAATGAGTGAGGACAATATAACTCTATTATTGAAATTATTTCACCACTTTCATTTCTGTAAATTCCCAGATCAAAGAAGCTCATTACATTTAGTTAATTAGACCTATAAAAAGTAAACCCTACTTCAAATGCAGAAATATGAGAGAATATCCTTTGTTGTTCATTGAAATGTGAATTGGACTTAAGTAGTTTTCCACGACATTTGAAACAGCCAAACGTGACTTTCCACTTTCCAAATGCCATTATCATTCCACTATCCTCCTCTTCTTCTCTTCCTATAATTCTCTTTTCTCTGGCTCTCTGTCATTTTCTCTTCTGAACACCCACAAGGTCTATAAAGCACTCAGCCTGCTTGATCCATACCCTTCAAGTAGGAATGGCGACCACTCTCCTTTGAGTCTGTAAATGCTGCAGAGAAATATGTGAAAAGACAGTTATGTTGCAGTGAATATTAATGGCTCTTTGAGTGCTTGCTCGCTAGTAAACAGGAGGACTGAGTTGACGTGTAGCCAAAGACATAATTTAAATCTGGGGAGGTCACAGGAAACATTAGCAAATTATCTACCCAATGCCTTCCAAGATCTCCCGGCAGATAATGGAAAAGCCAATCTATTTGGCTGATCTATATCTTATCGGAATAGGCTGAGAAAAGCTCACAGTAATTTCACTTGATATGATAGGAGATTTCCCTTCACTTTGAGATTAGGTTTGCCTCAGGGGTCTGTGCTATAATTGTAAGCATCTAACAAGGTGAAACATTTGCAGAATTCACATCTACATTTCTCATGAAACATGCACAGAATGGGCAGTAGTGCAAGGTGTGCATGCAAGGGTAAGAAGTGCAAATCCTGTGGTCAATGTTAAGGTAAGCCAACATTATTAATACTACACAATGCTACTTTTTACATCACAGATATAGGGGTATGATGTTTGTGCAAAAAATGTTTAATCAATTGTATTGTATTGTGTTGTATTGTACTTGAATTGTTAATGCTGGGATTGCACATCCAAGTTTTGTGATTATATATATATATATATGTTACTAGTGCAATTATTACTGTCATTATAGTTTTATTACAATTAAAAATGATCTCATCATGAAAGGTATTTTACTGTGCATGAACTTTTATCTCATATTAGCTATGTGTCTTGCTCATGCTATGCTCAAAATCCAAAAAATAGAAAGTTGGATAGATGGGCCAGTAATTTACTCAGGATGTGATTCTTAGTGCAGCCAAAATATCATCTATCTATCTATCTGAATTATGGTTTACCATACTTCTGACAGGGTCATTATTGGTGATATATGTTTACAATTCTTGTTGGTAAAGCGGTTGTCTGTGACCTTAAAGACATGGAAGCGAGCCATCAATGAACTGGGAGCCATCTGTCGCACATCTGTAGGGGAGACAGGAGAGCCATCGACTCCCAGAGAGAGAGAAAGAGAGAGGGAGAGAGAGACAGACAGACAGACAGAGAGAGAAAGAGAGAGAGAGAGAGAGAGAGAGAGTGAGAGAGAACCTTACCTTAACCTTTTATCCATCCAGAGAGATTTCATTAGACTTGCTACCCAATATCGCCCTGCCCTCTAAGGTTTTGTTTTAGTTAAGCCTAGCTGAGCTACCTACAGACATGGTGGTCCATCTTGATGGGAATGAGCTCTGACAGCTGTGGCTATAAAGTGGAAACAGATCTGTGGCCTTCTATATGGCCTCTGGAATTCCACAGCTCTCCGGGGCCAAATCAGCTGTCCTTAAGGCCAATCGATCGAAGACCATTGATTCCTCAGCTGATTTAATTTGCTTTCTGATGTCTGATTAGTAAAGATTTACAGGGCCCTTTGTTCCCCATAGAAACCCTTGGAAAATTTGAAAGGGTTATGCTTTGAGGAATGATCTTGTTTTCTGTCCCTTTCGAAATTCCTATCCCACCCACAACGAGACAAGCATCTTCTGCCCTCTGGCGAACGGTAGAAATCGGAGACTGTTTTCCCCTTGCCATAGTAAATCTAGTATCAGAGGTCAGTGGTTCGAGAGACACTCTGACTGGCCGAGACTCTCTGACTGACTGGGTACAGTGAAAAGACAGGTCTCTGCTGTTGGCCCACTGAGCTATTGGCATCTGTATGGCGTTACAAATGTTTCTAGAAACTAGTAGAAGAAAATCACTCCATGAGTGGAAATAGCAACACTCCAAAAGTAAAAATGCAAGACTTTGCTCAGATTTCCATTTTTAATTTTTTTTTTTATTTCAGGCTAACGTGTTTCGGCGTGTGCCTTCATCAGAGCATCATACAGAATGATGGTATCAGCCTCTTTTTATAATGCAGGTAAAATAAATCATCCCCACCTGTGTAGGGGGAGGTACTTGTTTAAAATCAATACAAAACACATCATAGAAATATAGAACTTAATAGTTTCTAGAAATTAATTATATATTTGTTTGCTATTTTTCATGATATTTTGAATTTTATCAAGATGTTAACACGGGAAGACTTTCTTCCTAAAACCAATGCATACTTGCATAGTAATGCAAACTAACATAGCTTGTGAGTATAGAGAACACTAACAAAGCTAGCAAATCTGTTTTCATTTAAATAATGCAGAAACTTAATAATTGTGAAAATAACTGCAGGTCTCTAGGTGTCAGACGTTGTGTGGACAACAGACAAAAAGCATTAGTGAAGATCGTTTGAATTGTGCCTCTTTTGAGCCTTTTAAATGAAGAAAATTACACCCTATTTTTTTAAAAATTAAAGCATGGAGTTTCATTATTGATCTATTCACATCTGTGGAGGAGTGCACGGCTTGAGATTTGTGATCTGAGCTTTAGTTAAAACCAGTAGTGACAGTGCACATTCAAAAATACATCACAGAGACTAGGCCTGCACACCGTACTCTCTCTCTCTCTCTCTCTCTCTCTCTCTCTCTCTCTCTCTCTCTAACCCCCTCACACCATGCGGTGCATAGAGTGCTCTGAGGTCACAGCTGCAGCATGTAGGGGGTATCAGGGCAGGCAGGGTGGAAACCTGGCCCTGGGAGAAGAGGTGTTGTTGCAGGGAAGATTTAGAGACTCTCTCCTGCTGTCAGGATGGAAAGCAGGAAGTGAAACTTGTACTGAAGCAGCCTCTTAAGCAGAGTTCTCTGGGTAAATTGAGCTTCACAGCTGGCGCCCCCCCTGCTGTGCCCTCAGTGGCCCCTGTTGCAGGTTGCTGCTGTGTTTACAGGCTGCGATAAAACATGGAAACAACTTGCTTGGAGAACAAAGTGTTGACATGATGACTAGAAGGCAAAAAATAGTACTGAATTCTTAGTAAAAGAGAACTTCTCAGTAACCATCTTGGCATAATGTCTTTGGTAATTCAATGACTTTTTTTGTAGAATTCAGTTTTTGGACATTTTGTACATGATTTAGTTCTGGCTTGATAGAAGTCACATACTGTAGTAATGAGGTAGTTCCAGTCACAATCCGAATGAGGGATAGCAGCCATTTCTTTTTGTGTGAAAACATAATATTTGATCATATAAAAACAATACATTTCGGAAATATTATGGAGTTTAAAAAAAGGAAAGAAATAGTGATGACGTTACTGTTGTTGGAAATGATAACACTAACACAATCTCTAGAGCAGAGTGCTGCTATCAGTGTGTAAGAGTCAGATTTCCATATGGAAGCCTCCTGATGGGACTGCAGCACTGTGTGCACCAAGAAAAGAAAAGCACGTAACCTCTGGTGTGTGAATGTGAATGTTTGCCCCGAGTCATTTGCCTGCCAACAGACGTGAAGACTCAGGGGAAATGAGGCGTGACACACAGGCCCACACATGCCAGGTTGTGGTAGTTGTTGCTTTGATGATCCTGTGAGCTTATGGGTTTGCAGGTGAAACGGAAACTCCTTGTCCCCAACGTTGACTGTAAATATCATAATGTTGTCCGCACTACACAAGCAGGGTTGGGAGTTTGACTTTCCCCTCATGACCTTTTTTGTTAGCCCACCTCATGAGTTGTTCATGCTCTTACTGATAACCTTCCCCATCTGGTGCAATACAAAGCAACGGCTAGATTATTATCCTTTGTTTGGTGTTTCTTGGTTGGACCAATGATAGGTGATCAGCTCTGGGTTGTTTGGAGACCACTGATAATTGATTATGATATTGGAGCTGTGTTGGGCAACTGGCTTTGTGATAACCCCACACCTGGCCTGATGGGGAGATAGAAACAAAAGGAGCCTTGATCACCTCAAGATCCTCCAGCTCAACCTAGTTAAAAGAACAACAGTTGAACAGTTAGGAAAAACAAACTTCTCAGGGATGAAAGCAATCTGTTTCATGCATTCTCCAAAATCAAAGCCCACCTATGCTCCTTGGTATGTAAGATCATGTGATGTGACAGTGATAATAAAACCAATTTGTTTTCAATCAGAGAGAACGACATGCTGAGATGCCCCTGTGTTCTCAGAAACAGGGCTTGATTATTGTTCTGCCCTTGCCTTCAAAGTAAGTTTCAATAACACTGCCTCACTCGGGGGTGTCAAAAGTGCAAGCCCTCAGAATACACATTGTCACATTCTGTATTTCTGTCAAATTATTCCTCTATTTCTTTGTGCTTTGTTCATCAAAAAAAACAAAAAAACATCAGAGGTGCATGTGTGGTTTGCAAGCTTCTGTTTGTGCGTTTGTTTGTGTGTGAGTGCATGCATTCTGCGTGCACAGTGGGTGTGCACTTAGACATGTAAGAGGCTGGTGATGGCTTGATTGATTTCTTTGAAAAAGGCTGCATTGAAACAGCAGGTGGAGATTTCTATTAATGGCAGAGGGGCCTAACCCGTCTCCACAGAGCCACCTGGTTTGGACATATAGCACTTAATTTCAGGGAACGTGTGTATGTGTACATGCTGCTTAATGCACAAAAACGCACACACATGCACACATACACACACACAAACAGAATTACTCGTGTTCGAAATATTCTCGTTTGATAAAGAATGCCTTTCCTTAATAACTGGTAAAGGAAGTGTCTCTAGAAAACTCATCCCTTGTCAGTCCTCTCAGGTTCTGCTTGGCCGCTGTGGAGCCTCTGCCCTCACGCGCCTCCTCTCTCCTCCCTACTTCTCCTCTCCGTTGCTGTGGGACTGGTGGTGGTCTAGCCTCCTCTCACCTCTCCTCCCCGGAGGGCCCTCTCCCTTATTCACTTCCCCCTTATCTGCCACATCAAAGGATCTCATTACGAGCTGTCATCCCAGCCCCACCCCCGGCCAACCTGTTCCTGCCGTCACATTTAAATGGCGACACATTGTATTCATAATAGGTAATGTCATGCAGTGTAGTCTCTGATGTCTCTCAGATCCCCCTTACCCTCCTCGTCTAGCTCTCTCCCCACTTCAACCCTGTGTGCCCGACAGACGCCCCTCTATAAAATTCTCTTTTATTTATCGCTTGTTTGTTTTTTTATTAGGCGGCTGTGTAGACCAAAGTTGCTCGTCTTGTTTGATGTGCACATCTCTCAGCTGTGATTACGAATTGAATCTTAAAAAAAGGACAGGCTGTTAAATGAAACGACTGGAGTGGAGCTTCCTTAGTGAAGATAATTCTACAAACATTTTATTTGCCTTCTCTCCATCTCCATCTTACAGTTCATATCACAGACCCTTGCTGCTTTTGCTGCTCTCCGAGGCCCCAATCACCTCCTCCAGCAGATAGAGGGGGCTGTTTTGGCAATCCCACCTGGAACCATCAGTATCCCAGACCCCACCTGTTAGCTCAGGAGTCCCAGAGCTGCAGCCAAGGGCGTAATTAACGGGAGTGGGGTTCCACTCCTGCCGCTTGCAGCCCTCATTTACCCACTTAATTTATTTTCTAAACGGAGCAGTGCCACTGGCTCAGCTCTGTTCATGTTCCCGGTAGTACTCTCCACACTGGCGGGACTGTTAAAGAATAGAGCAGTGTCTTCCATGTGTCATAAATAATCTCCATGGCAGACTTTACTGGGGCTAGTGAGCACAGCCAGGGATGAATCTGATTGTAATAGTGGATGGGGAGCTTTCGTGAGCTGCATTTATCATGACCAATGTGATACCATCCAGTAGGAATGAGGAATTGTAAACTTTAGAAGTTTTGGTTTCCTGGTCTGTGGTGTTTTATACCCCTGCTCACTAGTTTGACAGATATCACTCATTCCCCACCCACAGATATCCAATTAAATCAGTATGACCCTAGATGGTAAGCTTTCACTTGGCTGGCCCAGCTACAATATGGTGGTGTCATAGTGTGGTGTAGGAGGGCATGTGTGTGTGGGAGGGGGGTTCTCTGTCTAAATCACAACTCCAAGGACAACTTCTCCATCTTTTCCAGACATTTATCTGACACTTGAGAGTAATAGATGAAGGTTGCAGCATTTTTGGAAGGGGATGCTGGAGTTTTATTTCACGGGATGTTTTGTTTCTTCCCGTGGATGATTTATTTTGGCAGGGCTGTTACTCAGAAGCGGTTCTCTTTCCTCCCTCCTCTCTTCCTCAATCTATCTCTGTCCTCTCCTCATCTCCATCCTTGATTTCTGCTGCATATGCTGTGATGTTGTATCTCTCCTTCTTGTTGTTTTTTCCCCAGCCTCCCTCTGCTTGATAAACTTTTGAGATTATGTGCTGTATAACAAAGCATGAAACACCAGTAGCAAAAAAAAGTACAATCACATTGTCAAGGTGCTTTGAAGAGCAGAGCACTGCACCAGCAGATTAATGTCCTCATAAAGTAAGGGAGCTCATTTTGATGGAGGACTTTATAGATTTTTAGGTGGACCACCTCCTTTGGGTGATATTTCTTTGCTCTTTTGTTCTACATACTTGAGAGGAACTGTAGGTAAGAGAGAGGAGTGAGGAAATCTAAGAGAGAGCACAGGGGTTGACAGTGACAGTAATAATAACCAGATCAACTATGCAATCAGTCATGTATATGAAACGTTACCTTATGGGAGAATGGCATACTCTTTAAATGATCATTTCCACAGAGGAACAGCATAATTTATTTGGCCTTGTCCACAGCATGGACACACGCACGCACACACGCACACACACACCAGTGATATTGCACCATTAAGAGGCAATTGTCCAAGAATGATTGGCCTTTACAAACAATGAATCAATAGTTACTATGGTAATGGAGTCAAAAAGAAAACAACAGTGGCTATTGACGTGGGCAGGTAATGAAATGATAATACCTCACAGATGGAATGGTTGTCAAGGAGTCATTGACCTTGATTCCTCCCACAGCTCCTTTCTCCCCTCTGTTCTGGGTTGATAAGAGCCAACAAGAAATGTGCAGGATCAAAAGATATTTCAATTCAACACGTTTGGCTCTAAGCACATTTGTTACTGAATACAAATTTTGAAACGTTTTAAAATTTTACCCAGACTGTGCTAAGTGTTTACTGTATGGTGTTAAGAAACAAAAGTGAGGACAGCTAGGCTCTGGACTACTGCCAGAAAGTATCCTCTAAAATCCACTGAGTGATAACTCAAGATGCTCTTTGTTTTTTATAAAATACAAAACAAAAAGCAACCTGAACTGACCACTGACTGTATGTGATTGTGTATTTGTCTGGAGGGCAATTGGATAGTCTGTGGAAATCAAAAGCCTTATGCTATATATCTTTCCTTTTTTTCTTGAGACCTTTTGATGAAATTCAATTTGATGGCCCAAACAGCAGTAAAAAGAGAGTCTTGATGGAGGAGAGTTGAGCCTGAGCCACGCAAGCCAGGGTAAGGAGACCTCCCTCTGGGCCTGGCAGCCCAATCCAGCTTATTGATTTTCTGTCCTCTCCTTCAATATCTGGAATGCACCATACCCAATAGATTATGACAAACGTGCCCGCCAGAGACCACCGATCCTCTAATTGAACTTGATGGAGTACAGCTGAGGATCAAAGGTTGGGAAAATTCGGTGACATAGCAAGTTTCTCTACTCGTCTGACAGACACTCCTATAAAGTCTATAAAAAAAGACTGGAGTCTTAGGGAAAAAAGGTGTTATCTTCCTATCATTCAACCTTCTCTCCTCTCTTCTTGTCTTCTCCATGGCTATGGACAGCTAGACTTTCACTGCACCGCTGAGCACAATGGAGTCAGTGCTTTACAATAACAACCTCCTGCCAAAAGCACAAAAAACAAGGCAGAAGAAAAGCTCAGTGCTCTATTTTGATGAAAGTAACAAGCACAGCTTGTTGTAAATAGGCTTTCTGAAGCCTGAGGCAGCTTTTCTCCCCAGGGGACGTG
>CABFOS010055439.1:0-19318 GCA_900660315.1 Diretmoides pauciradiatus | reverse complement strand
CGATTATTTTGGGACGAGTCAAACGTTGTCGTCTCTCCAGAATCCTAACTAGAGAGACGACAACGTTTGACTCGTCCCAAAATAATCGGGTGACGAACTCTGGGCTTCCCATCCTCATTCACTCAGTGAGGAGGCGTCAGTTAGGAACAACAAGACTTCTAGTGTTACAACATGTGCTGAGGACTGAGTGTGCAACCTCAGGGTTATCCTGATGGGCAGAGAAGAGGGACAGGAATGGTAGTTTCCATTACAACAACTATCCTCAGAGGAAGAGAGGAAGACAGCGTAACAATGACACCCAGTGTGAGCATTTTTTAATCACTATGGCCTTGTGACACAAATCCTAAATACCCCCCAGGGCAAATACACTGCACCTCAAGAACACAAGAACTTTATATTTAGGATTCATATGACCAAAGATGGAAGAATTTTTGAGCAATTATTATTACGCCATGCAGCCAATGCCAATTGCAACTCACCCTCCAGTCTCTGGTTCTCCTTCTCCATTCGCAGCAGCAGGATTTGCTGGTGGATTGCAGTCTTCCAGAGGGCCCGGTAGTCAGCCCCCGTCCTTTTAGGCCTCTCCCCAGTGAGGGGGGCAGCTGAGGGGGGCAGCAGGCACCCATAGGGGTCCTGACTTGAATCCAAGGCACGGGGAGAGAGGGGTAACAGCTCCCTGGCATCACAGTGGTCTACAAAAAAAATCAAAATGCACTGACAGAAAGTATTTGTACAGTAATTATTATTAGTGATAGCTTTTGTATACAAAAATGTTTAAAATATATGGCCTATGTTTAATTTTATGTCCGGCGAGGCTCAATGCAGAGCATGGGAAAAACACTGCCAGGATCAGAGGTTCAATTCCCACACTGGCCACCAACAACTATGCCTTCCCTGTACTCGAAGGCACTTTGGATAAAAACAGTAAAACTTTCTATTTAGGTTTGGTGCATCATTTGGGCTTCATACATATGAAAATGGGCAGGGAGCTCGCCACATTTCCCAATGTGTTATGATTTTCAGTTTGATTTGCTTTCATGAAGACCACATTATTATTGTTTTTTTAAAGATAAAATCTGATTGGCAAAATCTTGTTTGTCTTTAAGGGACCCAAAAAAATGCCCAAGATGTTTTATGTTTGCTGATATTAACAGCTTCGTTAGAAATTCTTCAGCTATCAGATCCCTTGAGGGAAGCAGACTATACGCTTTAGGCAAGAAGAGGCAGAAATAGCCACAGGAATAGATTGGGTAATCACTTCAACACTTCAAAATGCAACTGTTACAATAGAGAAGCTCTACCAGTTGCATTTTCCTGATAAGCATGTAGAAGAAGTTCTTCTTTCTACTGAAAGCTTGTTGCAGATCTGCAAATTCCAGGTATGCATGCAATTTGAAAATCAGGAGATACATAATTGTAATGTTCCATAATAATTAATCCCCCCCAGCCTCAGTGCTTCGTAATAATTTATTTGTGCTTGTGGATTATTCAAAACCCATTCTTTGTGCATCATGTTTTGCCTTGCTGAATGTCAAAAGTGATTGTGTTACAGCAGGAACTATGTGTATCTAGTGTCAGACCTGGGTGCTGCATGAATGCCGAAGGCTTGTTCATGGGTGAGGCGACCCTCAGGAAGATCTTCTGTCTCCAGGACACCCTGCGTGGGGTCAGTTGAAGACCCCCCCCACTCAGAGAGTCACTGCTGCAGCCAGACAGGGTCCTCTTCCTGTCTTCCCCATTACTGGGAGAGAAGACAACACAGTCACCGACACCCGATAAAAGAGTCAGGTGTCATCTTACACTAACAGCCTTTCAGCACCCATTCGGAAGGCATACGCACACCTACAAATGCACAGACATACAAGCACACATCCACTAGTATGGCTACACACATAGCCTACATCATCTCATCTCACCACAGACAGGTCAGAGGGAAACCTTACACAGGCTTCTCATCAACACAACCTCTGAGCTGCTGAGGAAACAGTCAAGATCTTAAGAACACAGTTGAAAAACACACAAGACCAATACACCAATAACCAATACTAATTTATAAAGCATCAATAAAGCAGAGGGCAGTGTTGCAGCTCATTAGTATGTAAATCAACAACAAACAGCCACATGAGCAGCCAAAGTGTTTGCTCATTTCCTGGAAAAGAAGTTGCTTGCTTTTGTGAGGAGAGAAGAGAACAATGCTGAAGAGATGTTGGAGCTACTGAAAAACCTGCTTGCCCACTGGCTCATGTCATTTGAATTTTTCATTTAAAATATCGGTTCATAAAAACACCAGAGGCCAAAGCTGCTGAGTGTCAAACTGAAATGTCAAGGGCAGAAGAGGTTTTGTGACAAGACACAATAAATCCTTAAACTTTTTTTTTAAATTCCCTTTTCATGACTGAAGAGATGAGGTTATTCTGCCATTATTTACAGGGATCAGTTTACAGCTAGTGCTAAGCTGGGTCAGAACACACTGCCTGTCTGATCATGTGGACAGTGAATAACAGGAAGTGAACTCAGATTGAGGCCAGGGCCATTGGGACGAGGAGGAGACTGGAGACTGTTGGCATATTCAGATGAAAATACCCAGAAGACCTAAGCTTTTCAACTACAGGAGTAATCTAAACCTGCTACTGGCATTAACAATGCAAAAGCTCCAAGGACTGGACTGCTGTGAGGGGTGGAAATTGACAGTCTACAATGGTCTGCACAACTCTCATTCATAATGGAAATGTTAACCTTTACTTTCCCCCAGCCAGACATTCTGCCATTTTCTCACCCTGTTAGACCACATCGGGGTAACTGCAATGCCAAACAGAATAAGGAGACTCTTGAGCATCCATTGCTTCCTTAAGGATATATTAACTGATTAACTACCACTGGTGAACAAATCAGCAACCTTTGAGGGTAAATCCATCACTAAACTCAGTCTGAATTTGATAACAATGTTTAGTGTTGTGAAGCTTTAAGCATCGTGAACTGCAATGGTAAAGAAAGTTGCTGGTAAAAATGCAGTTAATAAAGGCTATAAACAGGTTAAATACAGCCAGGCAACGAATCTTCACATCCACATGCAAATAAAACAAGAGAGAGTGTGTCTCAGTATCCCCTTCTACTTCAGAGGAAAATAGGAAGAGAGTCCAGCTGCATAGACAATAGAGGAAACCGCTGGAAAATGTATTTCATTCTGTTAATTAAAAAGAGGCTGTGGATGGATAGGAAACAGTAGAACGGCAGATAGGGACCAAAGCTGGATGTTAAAATGTGTGAACAGACAGCACGAATGTGGCTTCTGCCATCCCATAGAGGAACAGCAGCTCCCCTTCCACCTATCCCCTTTGTCAAGTCCCTGGCTGATGCATTTGGGTCTAAGCAGGGGGGCAGCTGTGCACCCCCTCTCACCTCTTAAGGCTCCCACTGTCAGCCAGGGAGCCCAGGGACCCCAGGGACCCCTGGTAAAAGCTTTTCAGGAAAGTGGGAGCGGAGAAGGAGGAGGGGAGGCTGAAGGAGGACTCGCTCTCCGAGACACTTCGCGTTCTCGAGACGGCCACGGGACTGGGTGGGCCAAACACATGAAACGCCCACAAATAAAAAAAACAAACAAAATAAAAACAAACACATTATACAAAGAAAGGGCTGTGCTGCTCGGAGCTCAGAAAACACTCAGGACTCATGAGGCATCAAACAGACAGGAAACGTGTGATGCTATTGTTCAAGGACAGTGGTGCTGGAGGTGGGGAGAGTTTAGAACTGATCAAAGCTGATTTGTATTTCTCAGTTAGTGTCAAACTGATTAAAAGAGCAACAGGTTTAGATTTTCCATGACAACGTTAGCTTTAGTAATGAGTTTCATCAAAACAGAACCCAAAAACTCCCCCCATATAGCCCAAACATTTACATACAATATACTTTATTCAAACCACACTCAAGTTTACAAAAAAGACAGAAAGGAAAGGAAGTGACTTGGAAAAGCGAGAGGCAGTGATGTGTTGTTACCTGCTCTGCAGTAGTTCTTGGGTAACAGACTGCTGTCGGCGGAGCGGGGCCTGTTTGGCCAGCTGACCCTCAAAGGAGATGCGTTTCTTCACAGGGGGGTGGCTGAAGGTGTGGGCACGCCGACGGAACTGCAGGCCGTCCTCCGGATCATCATCCTGGAAACAAGGGGGGGACCCTGGGGGGGAGTCACCCGGTGATTCCTCGTCCTGCTGAGGGTGAAAGAGATGAAGACGATGTTATTGTTCGCATGAGCAATGCTGTTTTAAATTAAAAAAACTTTTTTAAAGCACCCTTAGATTTTCTGATCTACCTGACAGTTTTGAGTGAAACGCTTAAACACAGAGAAGAAGAATGATTTACAAATTAAATGCATAATCAAACAACAATGATTGAAGTAATCTGAAATGAGGTGTTGGGGTATAGAATAACTTGGGTCGAAATGAGGCAAAATTCAAAGAGCAAATAGTGTAAACTGTTTTGGAATTGAAACAACATACAGCTTATAATACTATTCCAGAGATTCTGCCAATGCATAAGCCTGATAAACGACGCTAGCTCAATTAGCCAAGTTACAACAGGACTGCACTCACCTAGCCTGAGCCGCCATAACAAGACTCATTCCAGGTTCGACTCCCTAAAACACTTTTGGACTCGCTGCTACCTCGTGCTTTGCCATACAGCTCCCACATCTATTGTATTCTAATGGCCTATGTCCTGTGACTCACAGCATCACACACTATTGGTGGGGAGATCCTTGATGGCTCAGCTCCTAACCAAACCCTCCAATCTCTTCTCTTCATGCTCTGGGAGACCTCCCTCCCACAGACCCGACACGATAGGAGAAGTTCAATAATATTTATACTATAACTTAATCTGTGCAAGAAGCAGCCACTTCATCACTGCAGGGGTTGCTGCTGGAATCACTATCGCTCACACTGAAACCTGGCACTGCTGATCACAGAGCATGTTGCACACGTCTTTTCTGTTGTGCTTATGTAAATCATGCTACATACGACTGCCAGTTGTCAATTACATAATGCAGGGTATAGGGATAAGACAGAAGTGGCTTTGATTGGGACAGGACCAATATCACATGAAGAGCATAGCTACATTTCTGCAGTGTCGGGTCCTGTTTACAGGGCGAAGAAGAGGAAGCCAGGAGAGGCATGGATCACCAGACTCAGAACTGGACATCCTGACTTTATTTCCTGCAGGCTTGGAGATCTGCATCCTGAAACAATCCCCAGACTACCACATACTCAACTTCACTACAGGACAAAACAACATTTCCGGTTGTTGCACCACTTCTAAGGATTCAACTCACAGTGTCAGGGATTAGACAGAGCGGGAACGCAGAAAGTAGTCTCCTTGTATTTCTACATCTAGTGATGTCTCTTAAGAAGGCAAAGTAGAAGTCATATGACAACTATAACATGTCAGGGAACAGCCTGTGATCAACATAATAATCCACAGATCCTCCCAAATACCTCTCTGTCATGACTGATGAGGGACTCCATCACACACTGGCCCCACATTCTGCACAGCAGTGACATAGTGCAGCCATCTGCCATCCAACAACCCCAAATGGTCAACTGACAGCAACACAAACACACTCTACTGCTCTGTTTGTCTTTGGGGGCTACGGATAAACCAAGGACATACTTGGAAATAAGGCAGCTAAGCATCCTCTGTGAGAGCAGCACTGTTGGTAATCTGAGGTTTGCATCTCAATGTGATCGCAAGCTTATCAAACTGTCCCTTTCTGAGGACAGGGCTGGAAAATAACATCTTTATAATAGACACTGGTTCAAAAGTGAGAATTCCCAGAGGTGTGCTCGTGGGCGCCTCTGGGAATTCTCACATTCCTCCTCAAGGTCACTTACTCTATCAAAGCTCCCCATGCTTCCCAAACGGCCTCGCATCCGACTGGCACCCTGGTGACAGAGGTGATTACATCAGACAAAACACAATTGGGTTACTATATACAATACAATACAACTTTATTTATAAACCACATTTAAAGAAACAACCAAGGTTGACCAGAGGGCTGTACAGTAAGAAAAACATCAACACAGTGCAATAAAATACAGAAAATGTCAACATTTAAACACACGGTACAATACAGTAGGAAAGCTGCGAGGCTTCGGGGTGTCTAAGTCACAAACCTGAGTTAAAAGCGTGGGCAAAGAGGTGTGTCTTTAGAGAAGACTTAAAAATCCCTATGGACTGGGCCGACCGAATATGCCAGGGCAGACTATTCCAGAGCCGAGGGGCAGCTGCCCCAAAGGCTCAGTCACCTCTGGTTTTGAGCCTCGTTTTGGGGGCCACCAGGAGCAGCTGGTCAGCAGACCGCAGGGACCGTGAGGGGGTATAAGGTTTTATCAGGTCCGAGACATCGGTCACAACATCATTCAACACAACAACGGGTCTAGCATCTTTCCAAAATGTAACAACTGTCATTGATATATAAGTGACTTTCAGTCTCCTGGGTGCTGTGAACTATCAGGAAATTAGTAAAATAAATCAAATAGAAATAAATCAAGAAATTAAGCATTTAATTTTGAGACAATAACAGATGGTAGTCGAGGTCTCAGATTGTCTGGATCCTTCAACTAATGAATTATTGTGCTATGTCACTGGCAGATATGGGTCAATCCAAATCCCCTGGATCACAATGGCACAGATACAGCAGTAGATACAAAGAGGGGGCTAGGAGAGACACATGTTCTGCCATGGAAGACAGTCAGAGGGAAAGAGAGACCGTGAGCAAGAGAGATGGGGACGATAAAATAACAGGGTAGGAAATACATTTCAAAGGCAGGTGAAGAAAAAACGAAAAAAAAACTTTCTACTAAGTTGTACCCTTGAAAAGATGTTCTCCAGAGAGCTGGTGAGAGAGTTGCGAGCTTTATTCTTGAGGACATCTAGTTTGAAGCGGCCGCTGCTGGCTGAACCGTCTCCTGCTGCCGAGTTGTTTCCCACATTCTGTCACAGAACAACGAACAGAAACATGCCGTCAGAGGAAAGGCTCAGAAAGAGTTGTGAATGTGAATACGCTGACTTTTTACTGTCAACACACAATCCCTCCATCTAGATCATGTTGAAGTAATAATCCTCTGCACAGGAGGCGGAAAAAGACGTCACAGTACAACTCTGAATGCGTTAAGAGGTTCATCTCTGCCCTTGTGATATGGAAGAGTGAGCTCCCAGGCCCTGAGGTGTGTAATTACCTGAGCGCCCTCTCCGATGTGGAGGTGGGACTTCTGCTTGGTTCCACACAACTGTCTCAGATGGAGAATAACCAGCTCATTCTCCTCTTGGTCTGAGCCGGGCTTCATTCTCTGCACGCACGCACACGCACACACACACACACACACCAGAGCTCATTATGGACGCCACAGATGCAATGTCTGTGACAGTTGCACATATCTAGTAAAACATCACCAACATCTGTTAATATGTCACTCATTTTGCCAGTGAAGAAAGACTTTCTTCTCTAGTGCGACAATCCATACCTGAACCCGCTCAAAAACCTCAGCCTGCTCATTGTCACTCAGCTGAGAGAGATATTTTTGGATGGCTAGCTTAGCTCTGGGCGGGTATGAACCTGGAAACACACAAGGAAGACACTTTTAATCTTCGCTGTAACTCTCACAGAGAAATGGAGCCTGCATTAATAAATTCATGAGTCAAGCCGCAGAAAAGCACCGGATGCGTGACTGAGTTGATGCTACACACCCTCAATCCTCTCACAGAGCTTGTGCAGGTCATGCATGGGGCAGGCTTCACATAGCTGGATCGGGGTCTTGTTGCTCTGTAAGGCTGCTGCTGTACTGAAGGCCTGCTTCAGGGTGAGCATCACCTCATCCACCTGACACACACACACACACACACAGCAGGGAGACTTGTGGTAACTAAAATCAAGATTCAGCTGAAGAGTAAAACCTGACGTCGTTTCATTTCACATGCTCCATGTGACTCACCAGGGATTCACTTGCACACTGGAAGACGTAGCAGACATACTGACTGGGCTGACCAGGCTCCGCAGAGTCCCGACAGATGAATCCAAAATGGTCTGTCTGCTTTACACCCTGTATCAAAGAACAGAAACCCGCAGTGGGGTGGGACAACACCGTCAGGTCTTTTTTTTAAATAGGGATTGGTGAAGGATGTAATTTATGGTACTACAGTATTTTATGTGCTCCGTAATGAAAAGAATCTGTCATTTAATTTGTAGGTGCTTTCTTTATGCAGGATGTCTATTCACATGAATGGGCATCTGGCCAAGAGAATATATTTCAATGTCACTGGTAAAGATGTGAAGAAGGAAGTCATTTGCAATTACATCAAAGATGAAAGACCCAATTTATAGTGAAGATGAGCACTTCTGTAATCAAGAAAGAAAAAAAAAAGCACAAACATGCCAAATATTTGGCAGTGACTCTAAGCAGAGCTCGTCGTCTGACTAGGACTGGAGAAGAGATGGGGGGGGGTGCTTTAGTGTAAACACTGCCAAGCAAACACAGACTAACCTGAGAGCAGGATGAGATATCTTTAAAGTTCTTCTCTAGCACCACTGTTTTACTGTCTGGACTTATGAGGTTCACCTCGAAACGCCCCACCTGTGAAAGAAAGACGCACACACACACACGTTAGTAAGGAATCTGACCTTTATACAGACTATGGCTACTTTCAGAGACCCATTTAGTGAAAGAAAAACACACACACTCACACAAAATCAATACTCTGCACAAATGATTTTTCCCATAATTGACTGCTACAGAGCGTGTCATATTGAGCACTCTAGTTTTCTACATTAGCATCATGAGGAAAGGAAATGGGCATGGTGTGTGAGGAACGGCAGCTGGCTAACTCCTGCAGCCTGCATGCTAATCATAAAGAAGTGGCCTTACGTCTTCACAGGGGCAGCGCTGCAGCCACAGATTCGACTTGGGAGAGTTACAGCCTCTTTAAATGAGGCCGTAACACAGAGCCTTGCTAGCCTGCAGTTTGTAACTGCCAGCTGCTTGCACATTAAAATGATTTGCAGTAGCAAGCACGGCAGAGGCTCGGCTATATGCAGGGAGGATTGAATGACAAACAGTGCTGAAGCAAGCAAGCGTTTGGTTTTTCTTGTATAACAGAAGGCATCAAGTAGTTAGCCTCATTATTACTTGTTGCCAGTAAGAGAAAAGATTTATGTCAGTCCATCTCATTGATAATGGGAATTAATAGTTCCACTCATAAACCTAGTCTCTACTACAATTTGGAAGAAATCCAAAGGGTATCCACTAAGAGTACAATTTAACAACTATAAATTACATGATTCCCTTCAGTGACTGTAAATTACTGGAATTCAAATATAATGGATCCTTTCGTCCAAGCTAAGCATGTTCAGCCACATGTTCCACAATATGTTCCAGCGAGAGGGCCTGGTGTAGGCCAAAGCTCTCCACACCGCTGGTTTTTTCCTTTCTTCCAGTAGACTGAGTGACTGCAGTCAGCTGGCCAGCTAGAGGAGAAACATCTAAAGAGCTACAGTAGTCTGAAACCAAGATGACAACAAAACAAAAGCCTGTGATTACATCTCTGCACTGTATTTACTGATAACATGAATGGGGTGAGGTGTGTTATTAATCGACCGCATGCACTTATTTTTGTTTTACCTGGAAGAGCATGGTGCGGTTCTTGTCTGCGTCAGTGGGCTGAACGTGGTTGGGTGCGCTGGCATGTCTGCGGCGCATGGGACCCATCATGACGCCATCCCTGGGCGTCTTCTGCAGACTCCCTGCCAGGCTGCTGCAGCGTGTACGAAACTCCTGCTGTTCCTCGAAACCAGAGTCCTCCAGGATACACTCAGGGAACGATCCCCTCAAACTACTCTGACTGGCACTGCTGGACAGGCCCTTACCTGGATCAGACACAGCAGTCATACATTAGGTTGATACAGAAGACACACGGCAACAGGCAACATGTCGTCCCCCGTGAATGATGCGGTCCACCTCAGGGCCAATTAGTACCTTGTTTTGACCTGTAATTGTAGCACACCCCTAAGTGTAAAGTCCATGTCATTTTGAAAGTTCAATAATGAGTGCAGTGATGAGATGAATCACTCCTGCAACTTTTGTCAAAATCTAAATCAGTGATGTCCGAGATCCAAAGGTAGATGACCAATAGCGTAATAAGTGTTTTAGGGTGGATTTTTCCTTTCAAGTCAAATAAATAAAAACAGGTTAGCCGAAATCTCTTCCCGCAAGAGGCTCTTACCTCCACCATTAGTTATGTCCTCCGCTCCGGGGCTGTCGACATCCTCCAGGCTCTCATTCGGGATCGAGGAGAAGGGGTCTCCATCTCCCCCCATGATGAACTCCAAGGGGGCGTTCTCTGTGGAGCCCCGTTGGCTGTGGAGCAATCGCAGGCGTTTGCGATCCACCTCATGCTGGCGAAACTTATCGATGCAGTCATCGATGAGGGTGGATGGAGCTTTCTTGTGCCCAACTGTCACCTTTTAAAATAGGTCATTAAAGTGATTCAATGACCCTGCCAAATGCAAACTCTCAGTAAGTAGGATATGCACGTTGATTTGTACCTTGCCACAGTAGAGCACTTCATACTTCTGGGAGTTGTAGAAGGCCTCCTCGGTCTCCTGCTTAGGCTTGGTGTCATCCTTCAGGGCTGATTTGGAAACTTGGCGGATGCTGCTGATCACCTCAGGTACCTGACAGAAAAGAGAAGTAGGGTTCCAGAGAAGAGGAAGGATAAACAGAAATGATCAAAAGGAAGACGTATTAACATCCGAGACTATAACAAAAACAAAAAGGAAAGAAACAGGAAATATATGCAGGAGGTTTTCTCTGTTGCACACAAGGAAGGATTATAGATTATAGATAGTAATAGAGCTGCTGCATTACCAAGAATGACACCGTTTTATTTCAGCTATTTTTTTAAATTTCTACAATATGGGAAATCTGAATGCAGGTCAGCCTTTAAAATGATCATCTCAAAACCCTAATAAGAGGCCTAAATAAAGCATTACTTGCAAGGTAAATGAAATAAAATAGCACTGGTCAACCTTTTACCTATAAAATAATGACATGACATCCAGTCCAGATTGTCTGAATTTAAATGTACTGTAGATAGAAAAGCATCAAAAGCACCAGACAACCGGAAACTCTAAACTTTGTTGGCAGCTCACATGAGAACTTCTTTTGATTAATACTTAAGATGGGCCAACTGCACACACTGCAACTTAAAATAGCTCAAGGCTCTCAAAACAACACAAGATTTATACTAACAAAGACCCGTCAGCGGCCGACCGTCCAAACACCGCAATGGTGAGAGAAGTAGGCGAGGAGCCAGGAAACGCCCAGGCTCTATAGGACAGAAGACAAAACAGAAGGCTGGAAGAAATGAGACACTTGAAGGTCAACTGGCCCGGTTCTGTTCCACTGTGCTACACAATTCCTGGAGGAGCAGCCCAGTGCCATCCATGCCAGAAAACAAAAGGAAAATGTTTTGCAACCCAATGGGAAGAAAAAGGAAGACACTAAACTGCACAAGTCAAGACAGAGAAGATGTCTCATCTCCCCAAGTCTGTTCTTTAGCAACACTGAGGAATGTGAATCCTGCCCATCAGTTTGCCTTGAGACACCTTGTACAACTGTCTGATGTCAGAGAGCACAAAATCAATACAGCAGGCTACCATCGCTTTGGCAGACACAACAGGATTAGTAGCTACTGAATACCAGTTCCCTAAAGAGCAAGAGTTCTTATACTGTAACCAGGGCCACAGAAAAGGTCAACAGATACCTTGTTTAAGGCAACCGTGAATGCTAAAACAAACAGCGGCTCCGCATTCTGCACACATCTGCTATCATGATGTCTGATAAGAACTATATATGGCCTGTTGAGCAAATAGGGTTTCAGTTGAGAGGGAGAGCAATTATGTAACAAAATACATCCCTCCCACTATAGAAAAAAAAGAAAATATAAGAGAAAAGACAGACCAATAGGAGAATTCTCCAGGAATGAATGAGAGATGTGCAAGAAAAAAAAGATTTATCTTGAAATCACATCCCTGCATCTCATAAAAGCCAATTTATCCACATGACACGGGGAGATCAAATATTTTGCCTGACCCCTGACATGTTGTTGCTGTGGCTGCATGAGCCATTTTAAAGGTCACACTTTCCAAATGCCTGCCTTCTGCAGAGCTGAACCCAGGGAGGCTGGAGACAGAGGGCACCATTGAGATATGGGGCGGTGTGTGTGTGTGTGTGGGGGGGGGGTCATACATACTCAGCCATCTCTTCATTAAAACAAAACTTTGACTTGTAGAAAGCAAGCGAGGGTGTGGTTGTGTTTTTTAACTGTCATTTGGCTTCTTTCCCAAGAATCCTTGAAGATTTCCAGTAAATATTTTGAGATGACAGCCAACTACAAGCTGCCAAAACAAAAAACAAAAACACTATGAAGGACTACATTGTAGGGTTCTCTTACTGACTGACATAAACACATAGACCTACAAACACGGGCTAATGGAGCAAGAGCATAAATATAGTATCATTCCATCCCAGGATGCAATGCTTAGCAGACGTATAAATGCATCTTACTATAGGCCTAATAAAAAAAGGCCAGAAAAAAAAGTATCGATATCCGACCAGGAGACTTGGCGCCTCTATGGACCCTGGCCTGTTGGTTTTTGCACATACAAGGACTAAAACATTTTGCTTCTAAACACAGGCGGTGTTGACACTGTGATGTCAACGTAATTAGGAGGCCTTGATAGGCGAGAGAGGAGGATCCTGTCTGGGAATCACAGCTGTGCTGCCAGGCTTTGGGCAGGCTGTTATGTCTCGCATCACTTTATCATTGATGAACACATGACACACAGTGTCGGCTTTATACTTAAAAGATGTTAGATTATTCATGAGTAAGATGACGCCACAGCACCATTTGATCTGATTGTTAGTAAACCCATACGGAGCCAGTGAAGGAACTGGTTCCTTAGATGGAGACAGGCAGCGGTCTGCAGGAAGAGACACATGCAGTTTCCTCTAGCTGCTTTTATGTCAAACCTTCACCCATCATTGTCTACTGTACCCTTCTCAGACAATATCAGTAACGTTGGCTGTGATACAGAGCAGATTTAGATCTTAGGATAAAATAAACATGAGGATTGTCCCCTGGAGCCCTGGAGTCTCTTCCCTACAATAGGCCTAATATCTGATCAAACATAGTGGCTGGCACACAAGAGTTTTTCTTTAGTTTTTTTTACTTATCAGCACTATGTCACACTACAGGGAAACAACACCACACACAAGGTTTGCACATAGATTCTGTAATTAGATCCCTTTAGACTCCCTTTGGGAGATAGAGGTTATCCTTTTACCAGTATAAGACAGGGATGGAAATATAGGGTGAGGCAAGGGACATCAGAGAACAGATTCCTTGCTTATTACATTAAAAGGGAACAACTGTATACTGTAGCTAAGCTACTCACAGTGTAGCAAAGAAGACAAAGCCAGTTACAGTTGAACTTCATTTATCCAAACGCCAGACTTCAAAACTGGTTTATCAAAGACATGCAAATATGTTGCAATGACCAAATGGCTCATGAAACTGTCCCAAAAATACAGTAACTGTAAGATTTGCCATGTTGATGGATGCAACTTCTACAGCAATTAGATAATAAAGGACATTTCAGAATGCATATTCATGCAGGTATATTTTGAGAAGCCTTTGGTTCAAAATTTGAATACTTTTCAGGTTTCCAACCATGCTCCCTAAAGTTAAAAAAAAACACAGGTAGAGTTTCTAGTGTGGTAGGACATGACCTGGAAAAATACCATGGCTTTGGTAGATCCGATGTTCCCATTTCAATGGACATTTAATGATTTTGTTGTCAGTACCTAGCTGGCTTAAAGGAAAATAAGCCCCTCGTACTGAGCATGATAAAGATCCTGCTGGCACTGGGTGTCCGTTGACATAACTTGACAAGGAAGCAATTCTGCTTCTACAGGTTGGGTCATCCCTTTAAGTCACAGTAATTAAGTTGACTTCTTCGTGGAACAAATGTCCTGTTTGAGATTTACTATTTCTATTGTCAGCACAACAAGTGAAAATTTGCTGTTACAAAAGTAGAGCATTTGTTGGCAGACAAAAGTCTTTCAACAAAAGAGGCTCTCTATTTTTGTCCAACCTTCATGTCACTAATCAGGGAAAGCCAGACCAGTGCTGTATGGGGGCAGAGAAAGCCAAGGACTGGTTAAAAAGGCACCTTGTTGTGTTTCCAGCTACACATCAATACAGCTATGACATCCTCCCTGTGCTTTTCCTTCTGCCTGAGGACACACCAGCAACTGCAAGCTGACAAAAGTCAAGTCCCAACCCAAAACAAAGCAAGACACAGGCACTTATGTCACCTTGACAGGAGGCAGCAGCTCATATCACACAATACAATCTCAATATGCCAGGAATGTAGTGAAATCAACTGTTTGGTGAAGCGTTTCTCCCTCCGTCACTATAGCCTACTGAACACCATTCATCTAACATCCACATCTTCCTTCCCCTCCCACACATCTCTTACATTCTCCACCTATCTGGACTCAACAGGACAGGATGGGAATCTAAGTTTCATGTTTTATATTACTAGAATTTATTCACTGAAATATAATATCTGGGGAAGACCTATGGACCTTCTATGGACAAGAACAGACACCTTTGTTTTAGTGAACATTTACTGTAGTTGTCTAATAGTGTGTCTTTAAACAGTTTATTTGACCCCATATTGTAATGTACTATAATGTAATGACTCTACAGCTCAACAAAGAATGGAAACAGGTGTCTATGACAGTGCTCACAATAATGTTCTAGAGGTATACTAAAAATGTGGCCCAACTTGTACACGTTCAGAAAAAAACAAAGTCAGTCTCCTATCACCGTCAGCGGATCAGCTCCAGGGTGTGCATTTCAATAAAACATCACATGACATCACAGACTAGAATCTTAGTTCTCTGGTGTCTTGTTTTAAAAGAAACCTGATCATGATGACAAAAAGTGATTGGGCGGTCTCAGGGATCAGATCTGGTGAATTCTTGAAGCTGCACTAATGAGATGTTTGTGTAAAAATGCACCCGACTTACCAACCTAAATCACAAAGTGGCACAGAAAGCGTCTCACTCCCCCTAATTAAACCCCCAGACATTCAATCCATTTGTCCAAATGAAATTCTAGCAGTGCTTACGTTCACTGGCAGGGAAACGTCTCCGCCCGCAGGAAGTGACGAATTGAAACTTAAACACAAAATACAAAACTGTCTCCTAAGCAGCAGGAAGCGCTCCATGCAGACAAAGCTGGATTCACCAGTGTAAGGATGCTTTGCCTCTCTGATCCCTTTATTATCCTTTGGTATAAAGCAATAAAAACACTACACCGAATAGTAAACATGTGTGTTGTATGTTTACCAACATCACATTACATGATTTCTGGGTACTGAAGTTCAAACGGTCAGTAATTTGTTAGGTTAGTTAAGAAGGGCACTCGCAAATCTGATAAGCAAACAGATGAAATTAAGAACATAATCAATACGTTGTTGGAGACTAATGTCCAAAACATATCACCTGGCTTCTTTGTTTTATACGTGAAACCTACTGTAAAGTTGGCAAGTGGACAGTTATGGCTGTTCCTCCCAGCTTTAGCTCCATGGTGACCTATAGTAGTTTCTTACTGTAAATCCTGCTTCAGACAGACCAGCGAATCTGAAATAGCACCGTTATCTCCACGGGTACGGTCAAGCTCGTCACCCTTGCCCTGACTTGGCTTGGCGAGAGTGAACCCATGTCCTGCACGTCACCAAGTGAAGAACAGAACTCAGACAGCACAGGGTCAGGGTCACCCAGTGGGCTCGGGGAGCTTGAGAGTCCAGACTGGTCCTGTTCCAAGTCGGAGCAAAGGGAGGAACCCTGGGCCTACTGTTCACACTGTACAGGAGCAGGCCGTCTATCGCTGACTTGATAATGGCCCGTCAGGGTTGAGTCAGTGTTCTATTTGTGCCTGCTGCTATACCAGGCTCACTGAGGATGTAAATGAGTATCCCAGACTGAGCCAGGTAAAAGGTTACACAACTAAACGTTAAATGGGTGTTTGCTCAATACGTTTGGCTGACAAGATTGTGTAATTCATTGTTTTGCTGTTGTGACATTGTAGCCTGAGCTTGTTTTAATGGGTACACCATAAATCAATCAGTCCGATTATTGTTCCATCAGTTGACCTTAAACATGAGTGGCTACACCAGATGCATAACCAGTTTAGGGTGGACCTAATAGTTTCAAACCGATATGCTTGTTAGGACTGCAAACCACTGTATTTCAAGTTCAGGAAGTAAAATGCCAACTTATTCAACAAAAGCAGCATAAGGCAGCTTTCATGCACAGTCTATTCTTTGTCACCATGTTGCTCATGTTGGACTTAATCCTTTCCCTGGGTTAAATAATAGCTTTCCATGAATTTCCATGAAAGCAGTCCTTGTGGCAACCTTTGTTCTACAGTACATGACACTGTGACAGCCAAGTCATCCTAACTTTTCATCTTATTGACGGGTCCAACATGTCTGCCATCAGGCTTTACACAATGTGCACCTGTCGCCCCTAAAAGCTAATAATAGATATGAGAACACGCCCCTCTCCTACTGACCCTCTGTCTAAAAATGGAAATAAATTATCAAGTGAAAAGAGAAAGAAAAAGACAGTGGCACAATGAAAGTGAATCACAATGCCAAAACAGGAAGTGACTGGTTTAATTATCAGATCAGTTTTAGTGACAGGTTGGTGTACAAGGCAATGTAGTTCTCATCAGATGAAGCATGCATTTCACATGGTCCCAGACTTGCACATGGCTGCTAGCTACCAAACCAGTTTTTCTTGCATAACAATGCAGCGAGGAACTGTTCACGACACGTTGCCTTGTATACATTTGTGTCCCAGTAGAGGGATATGCACGCCTTAAAGACATGCATCTGCCTCCGACTTGTTGCCTCCTCCACTCTCAACTTTCACCAGCAGAACAGCCTGCTCTGGCGTTGCACATACCACAGGAAACGTGATACAGAGCCAATACACGCACACTTGAGATCCTCGAAGAACATGAGCATTACTCTGGGTTTGTTTGTGGGCAATATTTGTGAGGGTCTCCTGGTTCACTGGGGGGGGGGATGATAAAAATGGACAATAAGTTCAGCTTGTCATTTAGGCCTATACTTCTGGTGACTTGTGTTGTGGCGAGAATGCTCTTGGCACAACCTCAAGACACATGATTCATGTATAAACAAAGAAAACCTGCATAAAGGCCTTGCCCCATAGCACACATTCTGATTCACTCCCTCAAACACTCACTCTCTCACTTCTCACACATACAACAATGATTCTGTGGTCAGCTCTTGAGATCAGCACCCTAGATATCTGTCATACAGAACATTTCTGCAAAAAAAGTGATTGCACATTGATTTTTGACTTTCTCCCCATCTTCCTGAATTGCAAGTGTTTACCAGATTTCAGTTTGTTACTCAAGAGTGATGTGCTGATGGGAGCATGTAAAATGTGCTGATTCAATATTGTACCTATTGAGTTCCTGTCACAACACAGGCGGCCAGAGATGTTTTTATCTCCTAGGAAAAAAGCAAAGGGATGGATTAACTTTACCAAAAAGAAATAAATCAGGTTAGCCGCTGCATTATCCACACCAACGGGTGGCCTAAATACTTAATACCAAAAGCAAACATGTTTTGCACATTTACTAATCTACAGTGTGTATTTGAAATGAAATGACCCTGATAGTCATTTCAGAGAACACACAGTCCAGGCTCTGCAGGACATTTCCACTGGCACATGTTTACCTGTTGCAAGGATATTATACAAATATCACAAAAAGGAATATTATTGGAGCATTATTGTGACACAGTGGGAGATTTTTTTAATACAATAAAGTATGCTGAGTTAACTTTACCCTCACCATTCAGAACAACAGACACACCAGAGGCCCCAATAGGAATATTACAGGAATAGGGTAGTGATTTTTTTATTATAGGTAAAATCAGATGAAGTACTTTTGCGCTCATGGGGGAAAAACAATACAGAGGTCTGTTGCACTTTCATAGAAATATGGTGTTCCTGGATGTCCCCAGTGCAAAAGTTGAGGTTTGTTTCTGCGGGGGTGCACCTACCTGGTTGGGGTCGCAGGCCCTGAAGACATGACAGGACATCTCCGCCTCGGGGTTGTCGGGTTGGCCCCGGAGGAGATAGGCGAAATAGGTGAGGTCATTGCTGTTGTGAATGAACCGAGAGATGAGCTGCGCTTTGTGCTCGAATATAAAGACGGAGGAGCTGGCGTTGTTGGCGGGGACGCACCGGACTAACGGGGGCGTCAGCACCAGCTGGACCTCCCGCGTCTGCACCAGGGGACCGCAGTCGCTCTTCTCACTCTTCCTCCGGATCTCAGCCACCAGCCAGGGCAGCATGGGCAGGGTCGTCCGCCTGTCCAGCGAGGACCAGCCGACGTACCACAGGGTGAACCTCTTGTCTGACTTCGGAGGGGTGCTCTCCTTTTCGTCCGGGCACTCCATCGCGTCGGCCGGTCGGAGCCGCTGTGCTTCTCGGTGACAACGGGTCGACTGCGTTCAGAAGTGACGCCGATGTGTCATTCTCTTGAGGCCGATCTAAAGACGCGCGGCTGGACTTATCTTCCAACCGTCGCGTCTTAGTGTGCAGCGCTTTGCATGTCCACGTTCTCGGGGAAAGTTGACACACAACACAGGCGAATGCATGCACACGCCAACACGTGCTCCTCGCTTCTACCAGCGCTAGTCAGAACCTCCCCAAACCTTTCAGAGAGACAGCTTCCCTGCAACAATGTCAACTAGTGCTCCTTAGATGATCATGCACTTAAAGCTCGTTTCCTCTGTGCATGAGCAGTGGGCAAAACACTAAACAATGCTGTACTTTTCCCCAGCCTTGCTTGCCAAAACGTGGCGTTGGTAACCTCCAATGTAAACAAGTAGTCGCCCAGAAATCAGACTCCTCATAAGCGCAACACCGACAGTTCTAGCTCTCAAACCCCTGTTGCATATAACCTTCGCTCCCTTGCATTTACGTTGTCAATAGTCTCTAAAAAGGAATAGATTGATGGTTGTTTGTGGCTTTGCTGCAGCCTCCCGTCTCTGATCCTCCATCCACACAACGCCTTGGAGGAGGAGCGGCGCTGCGTCTGCAACCCGCCCACCCGCTGCATGTGCAGGGAGGAGTCGGCTGGGCCTCTCGGTTAAACGTGACAG